>JANHGD010009206.1:247673-261983 GCA_027560375.1 Imantodes cenchoa | reverse complement strand
ATTTATTTATTTATTTATTTATTTTTTATTTATTTATTTATTTATTTATTTTGTCAAGCACATATTAGATAATATATATATCTGTATAAACATGACTTGAATACATGAAATGAATAAGAGTAAAAGGGAACCTTAGGATAGGGACGGTAGGCACGATGGTGCACTTACACATGCCCCTTAAAGACATATTAGGAATGGAGTGAGGTCAATATTCTATTGGCTGTTGTCAGATTCCTGTGGAGTTATGTAGGATCATGGCTGGCTCAATATGCAAAAGTGGAAATGCAAATCCCAGGCATTTGTCTGATCTGGTCAACCTCTGGCTTATTGTTTATCTGAGCTCCCAGGTTTCTGTGACTTTGAAGTTTGGACTGGTGGTGCAGTGAAGAGGCTTGTGTTCTGAAAGGATATTGGGCAATTCCTATTGTGGCTAATGGCTTTTGTCCTGTGTTGGATCTTCGGTGAGGGGCTGCTTTTTAATCCTACCATTCTGCTTTTATTAGCTGTCAAAATTTGCTGCAAGCAGTTTTGAAATATCCTGTCTTGAATGGATTTCTGCCTGCAATATTTGCTTTGCTTATGAATAGAGCAATCTAGATAGTTGGCTTCTTCTTTCAATAAGCTCTTTATCTCTTAAGTACTGGCATCTGCTGTGGGCTATTAAGAAAGACTTGGGAGCTGCTTCCTGCTCCGAAAAATATGTTTCTCCATTTCTCCTTTAGGAAAATATAATATTCTGCCATTTCTAATACTTTCAAAAATATTTCATTCTTCGGGCGGGCGGGGGAGCTTTCCACACTAACTTTAAACATTTAGGTGTCATAGTAGTTTATAAGCAGTCGGAAAGCATGTGACCAAACTAGGCTTGGAAAGGAATGATGTGGCATAAGCTGACGAGTGTAGGATGATTATAAAAGCATGCTTTTTCATTACTTGGGAGTTGTCTCTTACCTGTGTGTATTGAGATCCACCAGCGTTTGCAAACGCTTCAATAAAATTGTTTCGTATTCCAACAACTTTTGAGTTTGAGTTTTACTCCTCACAGGGGGGAAATGGAGGTTTTTTAAAACATTTGCAATAAAGTTGGGGATGGAAGATGGAAATTACCATAAGTCATTCAAGCTACATTGTTTTGGGTGTGATGGGAATAAACAAATGGTCATCGAAATTAAAAATTGTAAGAGGAGGTAGTTGCAAGAGCAAAAAGCTATCTTAAAGTAAAACAAAACCAATTGAGAAACATGGGGGAAAAAACCTAATTGAACTGAATAACAGGATATCTAACTAAACTGAAAAACCAGGAAAGAACTTGTTGTCCTAAAAATCCTTCAAATAACCAGGAACTCAAAAACAAGGCAATAGAGGATGTTCAAAATCCTATTGAATATTATTTGACACATCTTGCATATATTATCTGTTAATTTAAATGCACATGCAATGTATGATTTAGTATGTTTAGGGAAGGTAGCGGGAAATATGTAGAAGGCAGTCGAAGAGTATAACCTTATAGTACCTCAGCCAATGGGGAATGAGGAGAGATGTGGAGGCTCAACAGGGCTGTATAAAAAAGAGAATAGTTTGAATTGGAACTTTGGAGAGAACCAAGCCTTGATGGGTTCTCTCCCTGCTTATTGCAATAAATGAAACAAAAGGTCTTCACTGTATCTTAGCTCGTTATTGGTCAGGTGAGCTTGCCACTGATTGCAAAGGAAAGTAGCCAAGAGCACGTAACAGGTGTCTTTCATGAAGAAATAAGTGTTTCCTTATTCCAAATAAGACTGAGTGATGGATAATTTGCATAAGGTTTCAAAAGCCTTAAGGGAAATGTGAACTAGAAATGCCTGATCTCACAGTGAAAAGGTTTTGCCAGCGGCTGGGAAAGGTCAGTCTTTTGCAGTAATAGTACTTTACACCACACACACACAATGTACATTATCATGCAGGCCTGACCACCCAACAAGAATACAGGGTAGTTTCTAGAAACTAAGGAAAGTCAGAAGCTCATAATAGGAAGACCCTCAGGAGGAGTAAAATCTCAACTTCAAAGTTGTTGATAGGTCCAGGTCAGTCATATGCTAACAGTCTGCCTATAATTTATTACCATATCTAAATGTTTAAGGTTAATTAAGCCCACACTGTCACAAGCACTCAACCCCTCTTGTTTTTCTGTACTGTGCAGTACCTGGCACATATCTCAAGCTAGAAACTGTTCATGCATTCCTTAACAGGTTTCATACATTGGCAAACATGGCTGGCCTTGAATATATAGTAATGTGGCTATACTTTAAAATACTACTCTAGGTAATTTTGTTAGAAATAACAAAAGAAACTTGGATTGATTGAAAAACAGAATATTTATTGGAAAGAAATAATAATAATAATAAAAATAAAAGCAATTTGCAAAGCGCGGTGGATCATTCAGTCTGCCCTTAAACCGTGGTTTAAACTGAGAGCCACACTTAAGATTTCAAAAACTTTTACATTTTATAGTTTCTATCTCCACGCCTCGCCCAAACCCCTCCTATCCGATACAGTTACCAATCAATCTGCTCAGTGACGCCTCAGAGATTTACAATATCTCTTTGACATGTTCTTCCTGTACTCCTTTACAGCATCCTGTCCTTATCTAATGTCTTAGAGATTTACAATATCCTGTACTCCCCTGTAGCATCCTCCTTTCATGTTGTTCCTGACCCCCTTTTTAATTAACAAAAAGGATATATGTCAGTATATTCTCTCCAACTATCTTAAAGCAACTAATGTTTAACAAGTTCAAGCTGGAAGGGACCCTGTAGGTCATCCAATCCAACCCCTGCCCAAGCAGAATTAAATCTTCTACATTTATATAAATTTCTATATACTATTTCATTTTTGAATTTTTTAATATCCAACACATTCCTCTCTTAAGTCTCCATCTATATCTATTTCTTGGATATCCCATCTAAATGTTCCTCTACTCTCTCCCACTGCCTATTTTCTAAAAGTTTTACCAAGACCCCTTCTTCTGTTTCAAACATATCTTCCAAATCTCTTAATATGTTTTCTCTCTGGTTTAATTCATCAATCATTATTATTTTTATTATAATCTCCTCCTTATCTTCCTCCTCCAATATTTCTTCTTTTGGTTCACTGCACTAGTCCCGATTCTTTATATCTCTTAAGTTAACACTCAGTTCCATTCAAGTATATAATAATGGATGGAATAATGGATGGAAGCTGACCAAAGAAAGATTCAACCTGGAAATAAGGAGGAACTTTCTGATGGTGAGAGCAATCAACCAGTGGAACAGCTTGCCTGCGTAGATTGTAAGAACTCCAACACTTGAGACTTTCAAAGGGAGACTGGACTGTCATTTGTCCAAAATGGTGTAGGGACTCCTGCTTGAGCGGCGGGTTGGACTAGATGACTTACAAGGTCCCTTCCAACTCAAATAAATAAGTAATCCCCAGAGGTTAACAAAAAACCTTTTATATCCTCTTTGCTAATTCAATCCTCTAATATGGTGTTCAAGTGTCTCTATTAAAATCCCTTCCTTGCAGTTTCCTCTTTTGTTAGCAGGTGGCACTCTCTGTTTAAATTTCAGTTTGCTGGTTTACTAATCCATTGTTGGTTGGGCTATGCAGCAAATTTCAAATCAGAATAAGTAATTAGATAGATAGATAGATAGATAGATAGATAGATAGATAGATAGATAGATAGATAGATCCAATGTTTAAAAATATATTCCCAGTAGCGCTTCTTCCTAGTTTAGGAGTCTGTTTATTTCATAGCCTGTTGTTTATTCTCCTACAGCTTTCAGTTCCGGTTAGGGTTTTTTTTTCAAAATGTCCCAAAATGCTTAGGTACCACTTTTACACTCAGTTCTGGGCAAATAGTTCTGGTTATTTCTTGGTGTTCAATTTAAGACCAAAAAAAAAAAAAAATCCTCTCCCCCAGTTCTTCTCTCTAGCACCAGTCTTAGCTGTTATTTTTTGGTTTGTCCCAGCTTAGCAATGGCCATCTTTAGGCTGCTGCTTCTTCTTGCTGCGGCTGAGAGGAAAAAAAAACCCCGGCCAGACAGGAGAGCTGTGACTCTCCCCAACCTCACAGGGTACTCCTCTTTGCTTCACTGCCCCTTCAGGGCTGCTTAGGCCCCCTCCGGAGCCCACAAACAGGAAGAATTCAGCACAGGGAACAAGGACACCCATCCTCTCTGTCTGTATTGCCACGATGTCAAACCAAAAGTCCCCTGTTATCTTTTTAATCTATTGTGAGTTCAATTACCATAATATCCCACACATTTGGGATGCCATAAGCTATACATTGGATTCCATAATGCTTGAGTTCTTAAACAGTTAAAACCAGATTCTAGTACAACTTAATACAGGTCCTCAATTTAGAACATTTCATTTAATGACTGTTCAAAGTTTAATTTTCATACAAATTAAAACAATTCAATTACCTCAAACCATTTTCTGAAAGACTCCAGTCCCTCAAGAAACTGCAAGTACTTTTTACCTCAGTAATAAATTCCCATGTTATTGGAAAAGGGGAAATTATTTCAGGGACCTATTACTGAAGAGTATTTTTAGAAGGTCCAAATCTTTCTGTTTCTCAAACGGACCTTTTAATCTGGAAGAAACTGTTTCTAGAAAAAGCCATGTCAGCTTTTACACTGATTTATAGAAAGTAAATATACTTCTTACCAAAAATATAGCTCAATAGCTAAATGTTGGGCTTAAAGATACTGTAAATATTCAGCAATGAGAAGTAAGAAGCAGTTATATCTTCTCTTTGTTTTTCTTATTGTAAATAAATAATCTTCAAAGGTAGCACCAAGAAAGCTGGGCAGCAGATCTTTGTAAATAAAACTTGTATAAAGTGTGCTTTGTTTGAAATGTTCATGCATTGCTCTTGAAAAATATGCCAATGTTCTGATTGTATTTAGTTTAACACAGTAAACAGCTATCTGAAAATAATTTTAACTGGACCATAATGATTGCTACACAGGAAAAGCTTTCATGAAATTGTTCTGGTGTTTTCATATTCACATCTACCATGCTTTATTTACTTGATAGAATTCATTTAGAAAACCAACAACAGTACATCTTAATCCAGAGAAGACAATTCTAAAGTAGCCTGTAGCAGATATTCTATCCAGAATACAATATGGGAGCAAATTAATCAATAATGGTGAAGATCAGCTGCATGGATCAACTATGCATTTTCCTTCACAGAATATAGAAATTGTTTATTGTACACTTAATTTATTCTAACATTCACACTGATCCTCCGAAAGTACAGAAGTCTTTGAAGATGGTTAGATTTATTAAAATTTCTGTAGGCATTTTCTTTATTTTGGTGCTGAATTGAACAACCATAACTCAGAATCTCCATCAGTGGCCTGGCACCTTGCTTGGGTTCCTGACACCAAAAGGGAAGGGAGCAGGGAGATATTTGGGGAAATCCACACCTGTGTATCTGGTGGTGGGAAATGGGGGAGGGGGAAGTGACAATGGAAGAAGACCAGATCATGAAACCGGCTTGTGCCAGGATCTCCCAAGGCCATTTTCCCTGATAATGGAAGGTTACCAGTTTCATATCTCAGAGTTTCTCAAAACATCATACTGGGATCACATTGGCTGGCTGGGAGACTGATCATGGGGGAAAGTTTGGGAGTTGGAAATAATAGTTTTCTATTTTACACAGGAACATCAGATTTGTTGCAACAGTTTCAGTAAAAGTTCATTTCCTTCAACTAAATGGAATCATGAGTCCTACTTTCCTGAGAGAGAAAACGGGGGCAGATCTGACATTAAGCGGAATCTGCAATTTTGGTCAACCTGGAGAGGAGTTTACCTCTACTGTGGGGATTCTGCATACAATATTGACTCAACTGAGTGACCAAGAAGAAATTGGAACCTGGTGGGTTCATCTATGAGACCCCTCCGGGAGGACTGGATCTATACAAGTGGCTGACGTAAGATGACTCGCTGAGACCCAGATTGTCTGTAGGAGTCGAGAGAAAAGAGTGGGAGTAGAAACCCCTAGGTGTAACATTCATCTGCAGGGACAGAGTCAGCTGCGGATGTGGAAAACAAACCAAGCTGGAAGGGCTGGAGGAAAGAGACCAGGTGGACTGGATGATGGAACTAGCCATAAAGTTAATGTGGGGGGCCTTTGGGAACCACAAAGCATGAGAAACCCTGACTCAGATGGAGCAACCTGAGGTGCATCCACCACCACCCACAGCTGGCAACAGAACATACATCCCTGCTATGACAGCCAGAACCTCAGCCAGTCCAATGGCAATGTCCATCACTCCCCCAGCACTGGGAGCAGCTACCTGGCAGGGAGCACCTGTGGGACTAGCCATGGGGGGAGGGAGAGCATACAAGGCACCCCCTCAGGTATGAAATTTAATGGAGATCACCAGCAATTGGGATTCTTCCCGGCCCAGGTCTAGACCTACATGGTGGAGTATGGCCCAGAAATACCCACCGAAGGAGCCAAGAAATCTCAACTGCTTCATGGCCACTCTCCAGAAGTAGTTCAAAGGTCCCCTGGCCAATCATAAGACCAGGGACCACATCAAAAATATCCTGTAACGGCGGAGGGAGTGGTGGCCAAGTACACCCAATAATTATATATGGTGGCATGCTGACTAACAGACTGGCCACAAGATATACTCATCAGTTACTTCAAGGATGGGCTCAGTGATGAAATCTATAAGACCTGTGTCTCCAGGGGCATGGGTGAAATCCAGCAGGTTCTAACAGGTTCTGGAGAACCAATAATGGGAAGTTTGAGTAGTTTGGAGAACCGGTAGCAGGAAGTTTGAGTAGTTCAGAGAACCAGTAGTGGAAATTTTGAATAGTTCAGAGAACCAGAAAATACCACCACTGGCTGGTCCCAGAGTGGGATGGAAATGGAGGGTTTGCAATATCCTTCTACTGGAGTGGGGGGTGGGGAATGGAGATTTTGCAGTATTCTTCCCCTGGAGTGGGGCCGGAATGGAGATTTTGCAGTATCCTTCCCCTGCTACACCCACCAAGCCACACCCGGCCCACCAAGCCATACCCACAGAACCAGTGGGTGGTTGGTTCAGGATGGTTCATCCTAGCAGGGGAAGTAGAGATTGACTTGGCCCAGAAAAAGCACTGACTGGGACATGGGTGGTGAAAGCCCTCCCCCCAAGAAGCAGGATGCCCCCAAATCACTGAAGCACCTGAGGCCCACAGCAGCACTCAACTGCTTGCTTCAAGTGCGGAAGGGAGGGGCACTGTGCAGCTGAGTGCAGAGCCTGCCACCCAGTGAAAAGCCAACCCCTGCATCTGCAACAAAGTCCACCAAGCCACCACTGCAGACGCAAGAAATGGTCCTAGAAGGAGTACAAATCATAGACTTCTCCCTACCCCCCAGGAGTGGTGATGAAACTTTGACCAACATGGTGAAGGGCTCTGGGGAAACTGACTCTGATAGTCACCCCTTAGTAAGTGACCCCATTACCCTAGTGACTATCTCCATAGAACTAGTGGTCCAATCCTTGGGACTCAAAGCAAGCTTGCCAGCTCTCCTGGACTCAGTTGCACCAGATGCCTAGTCAACGCTGCCCTAGTTTAGAAGCTAGGGATCAGACTGAAGCAGCTTAAGATGCCAGTGACCTTCTGTCAACTGGATGGCTACATAGAGGGGGGATACCAGCAATATTCATCACCAAACCAGTGGAGTTGCAGATAAGGGCACATGCCAAGTTTTATAGTAGCCCCTGGCATGGCGAGACCAATTGCACTGGAGCTAGTGTGGCTGCTGAAATGGAACCGCTACATGAACTGGAGGAGGGGGCTGTTAAAAATACAATGGACAAATCCAGAGAAAAACTAGAGAATGGACCAGGGGGTCTAAGACCATAGACAGGAGATGGGAGCTGCATCCTAGAAGGAGGCAAGCCCTCAAATCCTCAAAGAGTACCAAGACCTACGTGATATGTTTAGTGAAAAGGAGTCAGATGCATTCCCACCCCTGGCCCACTGACTGTTCCACAGAAATCCTACTGGTGGCCAAATTATCCAAATCCAAGCTATATTCAATGACCCCTAGGGAAATATGAACTTTCATTGACAAAAATCTAGAAGGAAGGTTTGCCTGACACTGGGTAGCTGCCCCAATTCTGTTCTGAGAGAAGAAAGATGAGTCCCTTCATCTGTGTGTGGACTGTAGAGGGTTAAATGCTGTCTCTGTGAAAAAAGTTTACTCCCTGCCCCTAATGAAACACATGCTGGCCCATCTGGCAAAGGGGGAATTTTGCACAAAGCCAGACCTGTGAGAAACATACTACTGACTTAGAATCACAGAGGGAGATGAGTGGAAGACAATGTTCAACTGCTCCTTAGAGTGTTTCTAGTTCAGAGTCCTCTCATTTGTACTATAAGGAGCCTTGTAGTACAAATGATCTTGTACTACAAGGTCTTCATGTAGCTGATGAAGTGCTGCACAAACATTTATACAAAGGGATGCTGGTATATTTAGGTGACATTTTAATCTAGACCTTGTGCATAATTATTAGGCAAATGAGTATTTTGACCATATAATCCTTTGTATGCATATTTTCCACCTCCAAGCTGTATAAATTTAACAGCATATCAGGTGATATGTATTTGTGCAATGAGAGAGGGTAGCCTAAGTAGATCAATATCCTATATCAAGGTGTGCATAATTATTAGACAGCTTCTTTTCCTCAGGCAAAATGGACTAAAAAAAAGATTTAACTGACTCTTGAAAAGTCAAATATTGTAAAAAGTTTTTCAGAGAGATGCAGCACTCTTGAAAATCCTAAGATATTGGGGTGTGATCACAGAACCATCAAATGTTTTGTTGCAAATAGTCAACAGGGTCACAAGAAACATGTTGAGAAAAAAAGATGCACATTAACTGCCAAAGATTTGAGAAGAATCAAACTTGAAGCTATCCGGAACCCATTATCCTCCAGTGCTGTCTTATTCCAGAACTGCAAACTATCTGGAGTGCTCAGAAGCTGTTCAGTGCTCAGAGCCATGGCCAAGGTAAGGAAGGCTGAAACCTGACCACCACTGAGCAAGACACATAAATTGAAACGGCAAGACTGGGCCAAGAAATATCTGAAGACAGATTTTTCAAATGTTTATTGGACTGATGAGTTAGAGTGACTCTTGACGGACTAGATGGATGGGCCCGTGGCTGGATCAGTAACAGGCACAGAACTCCACTTCGACTCGGACACCACCAAAGTGAAGGTGTGGTACTGGTATGGGCTGGTATTATTGAAGATGAGCTAGTTGGACCTTTTGGGGCTGAAGATAGACTCAAAATCAACTCCCAAATCCTACTGCCAGGTTTTAGAAGACACTTACTTCAAGCAGTGCTACAGGAAAAAGTCTGCATCTTTCAAGAAGACCATGATTTTTATGCAGGTCAATGCTCCATCGCAAGCATCGAAGTACTCCATTGCGTGTATTGCCAGTAAAGGCCTTAAAGTTGAAAGGATAATGACATCCCCCCCCCCCCCTTTCTCACCTCACCTAAACCCTATTGAGAACTTGTGGGCTCTTCTTAAATGGGAGATTTGCAATGAAGGAAAACAATACACCTCTTTGAACAGTGTCTGGGAGGCTGTGGTTGCTGCTGCACAAAAAGTTGATCGTCAACAGATCAAGAAACCGACAGACTGCATGAATGGAAGGCTTCTAACTGTTATTGAAAAGAAGGGTGGCTATATTGGTTACTGGGTTTTTTTGGGGGAAATGCCAGAAATGTTATTTGTACATTTTGAGTAGTTTATTATTCTCACTTTAACAGATACAAATAAATGAATGAGATGGGCAAATTTTCATTTTTCATTTAGTTGCATAATAATTCTGCTCACTAATAGTTGCCCAATAATTCTGCACCCACAGATATTCTAAGAAAGCCAAAACCTCACTTTTACTTTCTTAAATATTCAAGTTTGAGGTTTAACAACATTTTGGATTGAGCGAGAGCACTGTTACTATTCAATAATGAAATTAATCGTCCAAAATACCTAATAATTGTGCACACAGTGTATTTGATTATGTTCCTGCTTTGTTCATTTGTTTAGTGTAGTAATTGTCATAAACTTTTTTTGCCTGAGCATTGGCAATTCTCAGGATTCATTGTCTAAAAGTTATGGCATTCTCAGGAAAGAACAGTGACTGAGTTCAAGTTTTGGAAATAATTAAGCATTAACCTTGCATATGTGTTTCCTTTTTTTAATGAGATAAGGACTAGCATTGTATCATGTGCACCAGAATGAAATGGCCCATTATCAAGAAACTCAGTATGTACATTTGTCAAAATAATACAGTATGCATTTTGCCTGGTTGCTAAATACTGTTTTTATTTTCTTTGCAATTCAGCATATCACAGCTGATGGACATGAATGAACAAGAAGATATACTGCTAGAACAATTTGTTAATCTACCCCAATTGAAGCATATAATTAATGATAAAGATGATTTAGTGAAAAGTATTGAAGAACTAGCAAGTAAGACTTCCAAATATTTCTAATTAGAATAACATGTTATCAAAAAAGTGATATTCTTCTAAAATTCAACAGTGGGTTTACCTTGCAGAAAAAAATTTATTATTGGAACCAAGCTTGGAGACAAAAAGGCAAACAATACTAGATAAAGTAAGTACGAGGAAAAATAATTTCTGCAATTTGGGAATTGATTTCTGACCTTGTTTAATAAAACCATATTTTCATTCTAGTATGAACAACTGATTCATTTGAAAACCACATTTGAAAAGAAAGTACAAAGGCAGCACGAACTTAGTGAGGTGAGCTTTTCCTTTTTGCAAGAGGAAACAAAGCATTATTCACTTATTTGTACAGAGGTTGTTAAGACAAGATTCTAGTTCCCATCCCATCCTGTTTTGGAGACTAGCCTCCCTTAATTTTTTTTTTAGTTAAAAGTATGATTTATTTATCCTTTTTTAACTGCCCGAGTCTGTTCTAAGCAGCATATAACAAAGCAAATATTTTAATAGTAACTGATCAACCCATCCAAAAATGGACACCCATGGTAATTAATTAAGGTTAATGGCACAGTACAAGCTGTTGTAACTACTTTGTAAAATGCCAAGGGGTGGGGGAGCCTTGTGGAACTCCTGGGGAAATGAACTGAACATTTCCAAGTTACAAAACTGTTCTTTTCAGAGTTGCAGTGCAAGTGCTCTGCAGGCAAGATTGAAAGTGGCCGCCCATGAAGCTGAAGAGGAGTCTGATACTATTGCAGAAGACTTTCTGGAAGGGAAAACAGAAATAGACGATTTTCTTAGTAGCTTCATGGAGAAAAGAACAGTATGTAGTTTTCAAAACCTAATTATTTAAAATATTTGAAACCTTAAATTTATAATTAATCCAATTGAAAGCTATCTAACAGCTATTTTGCTGTTTTAAAAATAGACACAATTGGCTGTACAGAGGCAAATTCTTGTATTTAGCACAGAAATATTAATACTTAAGCTTTCCTATTTCAGAATGGTTTTTGTTTGCCAAATTGCCTAACATTTCTGGCAAGCTAAATATGCATTAAAATTATTGCTTTGTGAAGCATGCACTAACTATAGGAATACAACTGTCCCATCACTTTCCTGCTATCTGCAATGCACAGTGTTACGCAAGGATAGAGAAATAATAACAGTGGTATACTATGTTGTTTAAATTGCTTAAGTAGGTAGGATTAAAAACAAACTGCAATATTACCCCATCTGCACTTATGGTACTGGGCTAAAGAGCCAAAGAGTAAGAGGCCTGTTCCCTACTTCTGTATGAAAGAACACCCTAATGTGTCAAGTTTTTTCTTCCATTGGGGCACAGAATCCTTTTGAATTTTGTTCCATTGGAATAATTCGATTATGTATGTTTTATTTAATAACTTCATTGTTAATGGCAAACTCCAAGGAGAATGTATCTAAGAAAGAATGTACCTTGATACTACTATTGATAGTTTTTGAATAATGTATACTGTAATGTGTGCTATTAAGTAATTATTTAAACTGTTAGAACAGTTACTCAGTCTTAAATCAGTAATTCCTGATGCTAGCTTAAGTATCCTTAGAATTGCATTCTAAGCATATCAATCACCTTCAACTATTGTACTCAAACCCTGCACATGGAGCTTGCTAGCTGACATGAACACAAATTTAGTAAAAGTTTGACTTCTTTATTTTGATTGTTTTAGAAGCATTATTTTTCACCAAAGTAAATTTGGAATATATGATGTTAAAATGTTCTTCCTTAGATTTGCCACTGTAGAAGAGCCAAAGAAGAAAAACTACAACAGGCAATATCAATGCGTGGCCAATTCCATGCTCCATTATAGGTATGTTACAAATGAGGCAGATTCTAATTGTCCTGCCTGTCACACATTAATTTATCAGGATACATTCATGTAAATAATGACCACCAGTTCTGAATGTCTAATAGGACATGTTCCTATTATGTGTATTATGCAAGTGTGTAATCATATAAATTATGTATGTCCAGAGATAAATGTTACATAATACCACAGAAGAAAAACCACACATACAAGAATGTAAGCTTTTGATTATGTAATCGGGAAAGTTTTAACATTGCTTCATGTAAAAACGTCACAATTAGAAACAATGTCAACTGTTTGTGAAGAAATGCCACAACCACCACCCAAAATGGAATTAGCCAAAGCTTACATGCTCATATTTCATTCTCCAGTAGTTCCCACAATCATCCAGCATGAGCATTTGGGACACGAATATGGAGAATCCTGGATATTGTGAATTATGTCATCGTAATACTGCATATGGGGAAAAGGAAAGGGCAGGGGGATTCTTTAACGATAATTACTTTATGGCTATGATACAAACAACATGCAGTATGGCAACTTTCAATAATATATGTAGTTTTACTTTGTCTTTTGAGTTTAGCCTTTTATGAAAACAATCAGTGCAATCAGGGATTCAAAGGATATGTATTTTGCCTTAAATTAATCTTAATTTAAGAAAACGTAAAGTTTTGTATGTGTGTATTGAGAACTTTGACTAACAGTAGATACTTTTTTCTATTCACAGATTTTCCCCCCAGCTAATTAGAATTTTAAGGCAACAAATCCAGCAAAGCACATTTTCATAGATCTATTATTTTGCAAATAAGCATTTCATTATGGTTGTATTTATAGAAAAAAAAACTGTATATAGAGCTGGGGGTGATTTTTTTGTACAAATTAGTCTTTCTATTCTTATTTTATTCAAAATGTACTTCTACTGCAATTTTTGCACTACTATTTCTTGTTATTGATTACCCTTATCATATTTAATTTCATGCTGCTGTCTCTACCACCTTTATAGATTAAATATTTAAACATGTAATTTTGACTAGATGTTTAAATTTTATACAGCATAATCCATAACTTTCTTATTAAATACTGGCTGGTTAGTTTGAGAGGCATAGAAATGTTGGTTGATTGAAGTAAGTTACAAGTAAAATAAGGTAGATTTTTCATCTGGCTTTACCAGAATGCACCAGAATTCAATTTCTTGAAATCAGGTTTTCACACTTTTGTATCATGTCACTACATAGAGTCCAAGTACTTAAGTATACACTACTGCAATCAGACTTGAATAGCTAAGAAACTGAAGAGCTAAAAGTTTTAAGCAGCCCTTCAAACTTTTAGGGGAAATCAGTATGATTTTGTGTAGAATCCTTTCTTTTAATTTTGCCACTCATTGCTTTGGGAAGTATCCTACCTCAAGTCTCAAATGGAGATAGGCATAACTCTCTCCAGTTCTTGCATCTTACTTTCTTATTTGTGTTGAAGCAAATGAGTGGGTAGATTGTATAAATTCTTGGTATTCCTACATTTGCTTTATTTCCTCATCTCTGTTCTCTTGTGCCCTAGTGTGTCCATGTGTTTGTATAAGCACTTTTGAAACCAAGAAGGAAAGAAGAACTTTATCTAGTATATATATTATCAACAACTAAATTATTTAGATCCCATAGAATTGACTCAGACCCTCATCTCTCAGTCCCCTGCATCAGACATAAAATAAGCAAGTTTATTCATCTGTTCAGTATTATGTTGGAAAAATGTAGTAAAATAACCGCAGTCCTAAATTACTCTTCTACAGAGGTAAAATTGAGGTTATCCTACATTAAAAATACAACCAAAGAATTTTATTTTCATATAAACATAGTTTAATTTTATGTCTTGCATGTTTATAAGAACTCAATGTTTTTCAGATAATTAAATCTTGGACTTTTTTTTTCCCTTTAGATAATTGGCAAAAATCTATAT
>JANHGD010009206.1:173489-187930 GCA_027560375.1 Imantodes cenchoa | reverse complement strand
TTGATCTGCACTAAACGTTCAAGTGGCAATGATATATAAAGGATTACATGGTTACTGTCAAATGCTGTTTCGGTTGATTTTTAGTATATCAGATTGCATTTTTCTATATCACATACCTCTTTTATATGGGCATTGGGGTATATTCTTATTCAAGAATTCTTATTTTTTTGGGGGGGGGGTTAAATCTTAGATGGAAGTCATATCCTAAGTGTGACTTAATTTTCACATATATCAGTGGAGCTTGCTTATACACTATATACATATGAATGTTGTATTGGAAATGTTACATATTTATATACTGTATTTACTGCTGGTAGACATTTTAGTGGTATAGGTATATAGGTATATAGACTTACCACCACAGCTGGGACCAACATTTATATTGCTAAGCAAGACAGTTGTTATGTGAGTTGCACCCAATTTTACGATCTGTTTGCTATAGTTGTTAAGTGAATCGTGCGGTTGTTAAGTGAATTTAGTTTCTTCCATTGACTTTGCTATTGAAAGCTGACTGGGAAGATTGCTAAATGGTTATATGATCCTGGGATACTACAACCATTGTAAATACATGCCAGTTGTCAAGTGCCCAAATTTTGATCACATGACTATGGGGATGCTGCTAGAGTCATAAATCACTTTTTTTAGTTCTGTTGTAATTTTGAACAATGCTCAATGAATGGCTGTAAGTTGAGGACTACCTGTACTAGAAATTACATTGTGTTTGAAACAATCACTTTAATTTCAATACTGCAATGGCATGTTTTTTATTGTATGAGATATAAACAGGGTTTGGAAATACAATGGTGCTGGTACCATATTCTAAAATGCAGCTTTGAGATGGTAAGGAGCATTATGGATTTGAGAAATCACATTAACGCTCTTTGTTTGAATTATCCTTTTTGGGAAGGAACAGAGAAGAGTTTTGTTGCATGTATTTGTGGCAATGGAAGAAAGAAACATATAACTCTGCTAGATTTTTTTTTCTTGAGAAAATTGTGGGGCAAGATGCAGCAAATGATATGGCTCATAGAAAAAAAAAACTTTATATTTATTCCACTGGCCAGTGAGGGAAACCGCAGTCTGGAAATCTTTCTTAAAGTGAGTCTCAACATCCTAGAAGTCTCCTACAGACAGTGGTTTAAAGTCATGAAGATCCTTCTGAGAGCCTTATATGCTAGTGTGTGCTGCCTCAAAACTTTCACAAGGCTATAGACTCTAAGATAGTGCTGGCAGGTTTAATAATTAAGAAGCTTTATCTTTCCAGGATGGCGTAAAAGAGATATGAAAGACAGGAAAAAAGCCAAGAAATTGTAAGAGCAGAAGAGAAAAGCTGGAGATACGCATATCAGAAGAGATTAGCTGAACCAGTTAGTGAGAGGGAATACTTGTAATTTTTCCTTTTGTGTAACGACAAAGGCTGTATCAAGGAGTGGGCAATCTAATGGCCCAAGTCAAGTTCCTGATTGCCTGGGTAGCACCCTACATTCCCTTAACTGTTTTTGCTGAAACTCTGGGACACAAATCCTCACCATGTTTAGGGAGGAAGCAGATTAAAATTCTAGTGCATGTCCTACCATAAGGTTAATACTGATTTTTTCAAAGTAAGAAACCTACAAAAGCTCCCCCTATTTTAAACCAAGAAAAAAAACCACTTCCATTGAGTTTGCCCTTCATTGCCCTTCTATTGTGACCCTTGCACTTCATAAAATGTCAAATTTACAGGAGGCTGGAGACTACTGCTTTAATGGTTGGGACCAGCCCTCTAAGCCTCAACTACAAATGCTACAGCAAAAATAATGTCAGAGGTTCATGAATTCTTGGAAGAGACTTACTTGGAAACCTAAGTAACTGGGAAGATAAATAGAAATACAGGTTGTTGACAGCTGATCTAAGTGGCTCAATGCTTCTAATGTAGCCCAGTACAAATGTGAACCAGTCTGGCAAGATATAAAAGTGGAGTAGATTGACTTCTTGAGGGTTTTCAAGAAGTCAACCTTCCTAGTCTATTTTAGAATTCTGAAAGTATGGATGGGGTCCATTCCAAGTACTAACCATTCCAATCTTCCTTGGTTTCTTTGTTGTACAAAATTAGCTAGAGGCTTTCTCTTGCTAAGACCATTGTAAATATATATCAACATTTCAGGTTAAACTATGGAATAATAGCTGACTCCCACCCAAGATCTATCCCGTAGCCTCTCTGCAACCTTGTACATTCTCAGCAGGCTACAAACTATTTCTTTGATATCCACTGCATGTTTAAGTTGGTCTATTAGAAAAAAGACACATCCTCACTTACAAGCATAGAAGAATTCTATATATGCATTAGTGCATGTGGGAATGAATTATGTGTATTGCCAAAAGGGTTCATGTAAGCCTCATAAATCAAGCTTGACTGAAGAGACTTTTTACCCTTATGGTAGTACAATGAGATAAAGAATGCAAAATAGGGATTATAAAGTCTATTTGTATATATTCTCCACTAATAATGCTTTTTAAAGAAAAATGTCATTTTTTGTTCCTAAACGCTATGTGACAGGCTTTACACAGTGCAGCAGGTATGATTTTGCTAAGGGAGTGGAATAATCTCACATCTTTAAAAAAAAAGAAAAGCAGGAATGCTGTTGCTGATTCAGCCCAAGAATGTGATCTTGAGTTGGGATAAATTATTCACTTTGTGTTGATTAATTCACAGCATGCATACTATTCATGGACATTTTTTTCAAAGGGTTCATTTATATTTATTTACTGTATTTTTTGGACTATAAGATGCACCAGTCCATAAGACACACCCAGGTTTAGAGGAGAAAAACAAGAAAAAAAAGTTTTTTGCTTCCACGCATCCCGTTTGGGGGGGGGGGGCTGGCATCCAGAAGCACTCTGAACAGGACCAACGGAGGTCCTGTTTTTGCTCTCCCCAGCATCCACAAGCACTCTGCAGGCAAAAATGGACCTGATTTTGGCCTCCAGAGGCCTCTGCAGGTCCTGTTTTTGCCTTCCCTGGTGTTGGGCAGGCCGAAAACAGGATGTGCGGAGAGTTTGGGCGGCCAAAAACTGGCCCATTTTTTGGCCTGCAGAGTGCTTCTGGACACCGGGGAAGGCAAAAACGGGATGCACGGAAGGTTCGGGAGGCTAAAAACAGGCCCTTATTCATTCTATAAGACGCACAGAGATGTCCACTCACTTTTTTGGGGGGGCAAAAGTACATCTTGTAGTCCGAAAAATACTGTATATATTTTGTTAGGTGTTAAATTTCATAATTACTTCTGATTTAACTAATTTTAAGGCTATATTGGTTTCAAACCAGTATAATTTGTATGGAACACAGTTCAAAGAAATTCTTGGATACATTTTTTCTGAACCAACTTGTACACAAAAAAACTGATCACTGGCTTAAAAACTGTGTGCACATACAGCTGGAGTTACATAACATGCAAATAATAAGAAACCAGAGCAAAGTGACCCTGTGTTTTTATTCTGATAATTATTATGATGTAGTGTAGATGTATCTCCTTGCCTGGTACTGTTCAAGATTTTTTTTTTGATGCTGCAAATCCCCATAACTAAAGAATACCTGCTTGTGAAAGGTAGATGTTGGTCCTAGAAATTATTCTCTTAGATCATACAAAGTTGGTTTGCCTCTCTTGGTGCAACAAGTGTGATTATTCTTGTACCTTCTGAAACGCTTGATGAATCTGTAATCACTTATGAGCAGAAGGGTTTGCGTTTCTGGTGTCATGTAAAGCATTTTAAAAGATGTACATTACTTTGCAAATATGCTTTTCCAAGCACCTCGTGTTGAACTGTTACAGCAAGTCCTGGAAGGGTCACACAGCTACTTTGGACACCATTTGCACTTGTATGCATGTCTAGACTCCTACCTTGCTGGCAGTTCCAAGGGTAGTCTTTATGCAGCCAGGCTTAGAGAAGTGAGGAAAGCTTTCAGAGCAGCTACAGGAACCTTCTAAGGAAGCAGCTGCCTTAAAGCTTCAACTAAAACCTTTTTGCACATGCGGACATGTTTTGAGGGATTTTCCATTTAGCCATGTCATTGTCCACATCAGAAGACACAAAAATATAAGCAGTATCTGCTCAAGATACCAGTGTTTCTATGAACAACTTCTTGCCTCATCTGATGTTATTTAATTATGGTGTTATTATTATTTAACTACTTCTAATTTCTTTCCCGTATGTTTTCTTTCAGTTCTAACTTTGGAGGCTAAAATTACTATTTTTGCCCAAAGCTTAAGGCAGTAGCTGTCAAAATCAGTTAATACTTAATAAGATTCTGTTGGTCTCAATGGAGCTCAGGCAGATCCAAATAACACAAATCATTGGTAGACATAATTGCCTTATACTAAGTGAAGGGTGGAAAAGGAATGAAAATAAAACTCTATTGGAGTGCTATGGAAATTCAGCTTGAAACTTCTAATATGGAAATGGTAAGAATTAGTTTTAGTATTAATTAATACTAAATTACTAATTAATTAAATAAATTTAATTAATTAATTAAAATACGAATTAATTAATCACATCTTCCTTATCTTATGCTCAATCTCTACATAATGCAAAATAAAACAGTTATCTAGTGCAGGGATCCCCAACCCCCAGTCAGCAAACTGGCACTGGTTCATGGCATGCCAGAAACTGGTAGGCGCAAACATGCAAAGCCCCTTCCATGGGATGCAGGCAGCACACAAAACCACGCCCCCTCGGATCTGCAGAAAAACTTGTCTCCATGGAAGCGGTCCCTGGTGCCCAAAAGGTTGGGGGCCACTGATCTAGTGTAACCCAGAAGGATGCCTTCTCTGTCACAGCACCTGCCTTTTCAACAGCCTTGAGATCTGGATAGGCCTAACCCTGTTGGCCACCTGGGATGCCTTGAAGATCTGGCTTTTCCCTCAGGCTTTGGGTCCAGGATATTAGTGAAGCCTGGTGTGTATGTTTTGTTCAGTGCTGTGAGACATCAACAGGATTCTCAGTTATTTTGAATTGTGTATTGCTTTATGGATTCTATATTACATTATTTTATGTGCATGTTTTGTTAGGTGCCCAGAGTTATTTGGTTAAGAATGGCAACCACATAGATAAGTATGAACAGTGAATTTCTGTACATACCTGCTTAATTAAATCCAGCTGTAGTCAAAGAAAATATCCAAGATTTCCTTGTAAGGTTACACTCATTAAGCAACTCTCTTCAATTAAAATATATAAGGATTAATTTCGAGGTATGTTTGTTAACTATCTGGGTCCCTAGAAATGACAGCGGTTTTCTTTAAACTATGTTTTACATCATGTATGTGTAATATATGTAATACATTCCTGCAAAAACTATATTCAAGATAACTGAGAACATAAATGTATTACAATAGAAGACATAAAATAATAAGAAGAATCTGTATTGAATGGAAAGCATGCTGGAATGAAATGCTATGCTACATTGGAAGCATGCTGGGATAAAAATGTGAACATAATTGTCCAAGGATTTAATCTTAATGGAGGGGCAAAAACAACAGATGCTATTTTGCTATTCCCAAGATAAACATGACTGCAATGGAACATTTTGATAGTGTATGTGCAGTGGTGAGTTTGCCTTGTGACCTGCAGTCATTTAACAACTTTGTCCGCTGGAAAGGCTGTTTACTTTGTACTTAAAAGTAAATACCTAGTTAATAGATCATTTGCTTTGGTAAACTTCAGGACTGTTGAGGGGAAACCGTGTATTGAATTACTTTGTAAAGCTTTCATCCTACACTATTTTCCTGAGAGTAAACTCATTGTGGTTAGTGAGATTTACCTCTGAGTAGAATGCACAAGTTAAAATAAAGTCATAGACCATAAAATCATAGGGCTGGAGGAGACCTTGGAGGTCTTCTAGTCAACCTCCTGCTCAAGACAGGACATCTTATATTTTCCAATATTTACTTGGACTGTTGACCTGGGTTTTAGTTTAATGAATTTATAGCACTCAGATGACGTTTTGGGGACTGTTCCTGATGTGGTGTTTCTTGTGACCTAGGTCTATATAAATAGCATTTATACAATAAAATGCTCATTTAAGTGTCTACATTCATCGCATGTGTTTGTTTTTTCTTTTTAAAAAAGGAAATGGTTGAAACCACTAGGTGTAAACAAGATAGGTAAATTATACTGACCATAAAAGATAGTGTAGAAACCTATATTGGATTAGGGGTGGGAAGACAAGACATTTTCCAGATTATCTGCATTAGGGGTAAGCAGGGTCTCTTTAGTACTGGGTGAGAGAAATGCCCAGCTGTGGTCAGATGTTGGAACAGCCTTCTGGAAGAGCACTTTGGAAGAAGCCAGTGTTAATTAGCATGTATATTATTGCCCAGCAAATTATATAGACATTTCCATGCATCGGTCAGAAGTCAAGATCTGTATGGAATATTTACTCTTTTATGCTACAATAAAACTTTCCCCTGATCTGATGACTTTCAGAGGAGTTGACCTCAGTTCTCATAATGCCAGTCAGTATGACCATTGGCTACTAGGATTCCTTTACAAAAACTTAGTACCAAAACAGAAAGAGGTCTTCTATTTTATCCTTATCTTGTATTCACTGTACTTATTCATTACATGGTAACTTTTGTGTGGTCTTTGCAATTGCTTGTTCAAATCTATAGATCCTGAGTTCCTCACACAATTTGTAATGATGTCTTAAGGATTTCTACCTGTGTTAAAACGATAGCCTTACTGACAATTGGAGAAAGGACCTAGCTGATTTTGTTTGTTCTGGAAATTGCTAAGCCATGTTAACCTGTTTGGCATTGAATGGAAGACCACCAGGAATGGCCTCCTTTGGGAAGTCGGGGGGGGGGGGGGGAAATGTACAAAGCAGTGAAGGGAAACCACTTCAGCATTGCTGCCAAAAAAGCCTACTAGATGTGTCCATGAAGTCTTCAGGAACTGACTTCTAAGCTAGCATCATTCATATGTTGTGGAACTACAACTATAATTAGTTTTAATATCTATATTATTTGTGAGAGTTTAAGGCTGATTTTGCATTGCCTGCAATTGCACGTAGGCATAGCTGCATATTTACATTGCAAAAGGATTATTGGGTAAGTATAGGTTGCAGATGGCTGCAGACCTATCAACATCCCAACTGTGCATTGTTTGGAGATGCGTATCCTGCATGTTGATTGGTTGGTCTGACTTCCTGTCCTGTGCTTTGCCGTTTGAGTGCCCCCTAGCCAGAACATTACATTTGCAGAAATGTAAATGAAACACGTGGACAACCATTCCTGATTGAGAGATTCATACTTTTCCTGAGGTGTAATGCCAGAGAAGTCTGCTCAACTCTTTCTTATTCTGTTTCATTAAAATAATTGGGGTTGTGGCTTTCTTTAGCATGGAAGGTTGTCTTTCCCCACTAACTTGAATCTTACTGCTTTTCTTTAAGTCTTTTCCCTGATTAAGGCATACCTCATCAAAACTAAGAGCAGGATCTGATGGCAGGCACATAGTGCAGCACTTTTAGGATGCTAAAAACTGATTAGTGACTAGAAAAAAAGTCCCTTCTTTTCTTGACATATAAGGGAATACCTACCTACCACTTATATACATTTAGCATGGCATCAATATTTCAGAAATACTTCTTCCAAAATATTTTTGAGTGGAGAGTCATCATCACTCCACAGCATTGTTTCCATGGATAACAATGATCAGTGACAATCTAACAATCTCAGTTGCCTCTGTTAACAGATTTGCTGCTCTATAGCAAAATCCTTTGCCTCTTTCTTGAGACATCCCATATAACAATAGAGTAATGAATTACCTTCCTTTTTCTGCAAATAACCATTTTGCTATCCATTTAGAAGTGAAATAGTTTTAGCAAACTGGATGGGAAGATCTCATCCAGCCAGTTGGCCAGAAGATCTCTATCTCTAAATTAGCAATAGGTAGAATATATTTATTACATCCATACCTGTATTGTAAAAATGCCAGTTATCCAAATCCATAGTAAAAAGAACAGCTCCTCAAATTTTAAAGGGATATCAAGTTAACATTGGGTAAGAGTAAGCAGAAACATCTCCTAAATAAAAACGTAATTAATTTAAAATGTAATTAATTTAGAAATGTAATTTATGAAAGCAGACTAGTACAGAAAAAGGCAAGATCTATTTACATGTCTGTTTAAGTGACAAGGTTTTGCCTGACAGTTTAAGGTCATCAGCCAAGGAAGATAATTGTCAAGCCTCATTATTTGTTTGATAGTTTTTGAATCCTAACATTGTTGACATTTTTCTTACTACTAGCATGGTGGTTCATAGGGGATAGTGTCTTAGCATTGCATTGCTCCCCTTGAGAAATTTATCTTCATGGTTTGGTACAATTGAATATATATAAACCATTCTTTTGGTCATGATCCTAAACTGGATTGACTTGCGTAGTATTTATAAATTTACCAGTTCTATCAATTAGTATGTTAATCAATATTAGACCCATAAAATTATTAGTCTGTTATTTGTGGACATATGTTTAACAGATGTCCAGCTTGCTTTTTAAACAGGAAAAGAAGCTGGTGTGGTTTCTTAAAGGGTATAAATGAATACCATAACTTTTTTTTATTTGTTTGCCAAAAAGGTGGGTAAACTCTGTATTATCCAATCACCTGTAGCTGATTTTTCTCCACCCCCTGAAGGCAAGCAGCCTCAGACAGCCTAACCTTTCAATTTTTAAAAAAGGCAGTTGTCTAAGTAAAATTTTCCTGCAGCCCGCATCTTCCTTACTCTCTGTGCCTGAGAAATTCTGAACTTGAATATTATTGTTAGGTAAGTAAAGGCTGGGCTCAAAATAAATCCATATTGAAAAAAAATACTTGCTGGAGGTTCTCTTCCACTCACCCACTAAATGTGGAATGCTGGCCCCTGTTAACAAATCAGGTGGGGTTTTTTAAAATGATGTTTTCTTATTAATGTAGATTAGAAATGTAACATATAGCATGTTAATATTCTAGTATTTTGGTAATGTAAACATTCAAAAGAAGCAAAAATGAATGTTTTAATCCCAGAAGTTTAAATTTTCTCTAAATCTGCTGCAGTTAAACTTATTCAAAGATACTATTAGGATGATTTAAAAGTTACTGTCAATATTTTGTAAAGGAACATTTTAAGTTCACGTTACTGGGAGATTGACATGATGGAGACTGTACTTCCAAGAACATTTACTTGGAAATACGTTTTACTAACCTCTGTGAAACTAACTGGAGAGAATTTCTTTTCACAATTACACAATAGATATTTTATAGTAGCACCTAGTAAGGTCAATAAATGTGTTATAATGTACAAACAATTTTGCAAATATTTTAAAAAGTCAATAGCTTAATAAATGAGCTTTGTGAGTAAATTATTCAGACTAGCTTTTCTCCTACAACTTAAAATTGGGATTGGTGAGGTTGAAAGGTATGGGAAAGGAGAATGCTTAGAACCTGTTTTTTTTAAAGATAACAGATTGATGGATTATGGGAAGGAGAGAGTTGTTTACTAATCATACACATTTTATAGTAACACCCTTGATTCATACAGCCATAAAACAGTCACATTATCATACCTTCCTTCCCTTGCAAAGAGTTATATGTAGAATTATGAGAGTGTTTGTACAATTATATTTTACAATTCAAGTTTCCTTCCTTACTGCAGGATTGTGGGATCCTTTGGGATAGATAACGGAAGGGTGAAAATCTGTCCCAGTAAGATAAATCGATGCTACAGATTACAGTTTAAAGTATTATTTTGGATGCTAGAAAATCTTTGCTACAAAATGCTGTTTTTGAGAGCAGGTATCTAAGATTTGGAAATAGAAAGCAACAGCATTATTTATTTTACATGTTTGGGAGTTCCATGCTAGGGAGAAAAAAGAAACAGTAACTAAGCATTTTAAGGACACTAGACTAGAAGGATGGAAATCTGAGTTCTGATCCATATTTAGCCATGGAAGCCCACTTTGGACCACTCAGTCTGTCTCTTCCTCAGGAAGTGTGGCAAACTACTTTGGAAAACGTTGCCCAGAAAACTTTATGGACTAATTGCCAGGAGTCGATAGTGACTCAAAGTTCCCTTCTAATTTTAGCTTGTTGCAATTTCTGTGTAGATTATATAATAGCTAAGCGCGATAACATTTATTTTAGTCATACTTAGATGGTAAAGTTGCAATAATAAGTTTTAATAAGCTACAACAGAGAAAGGAATACATAAGCTATACATTTTGTAGCAGAATCATAGTCTTCTCAGACTATGGTTATGATTGTGACATAGCTTTATCCTACTCCCCCCCCCCCAAATAAATGTATTCAAGTATAGGAATCACCTGTTTTATAATCATAGAGAAATTGTATGTGATTTCTCAATCATACTGTGATGAAAAGGAGGCTTGTGTGTGTGTGTGTGTGTGACAAAACATGTGCAGCATTGCCTTCATCACTTCGATGAAAGGATTAAGATCATGAAGACTATCATGAAAGCAAGAATATGTTGACTTAATTGAGAACATTTTTCTTTGACCCCCATAATGAAAAAGAGCAGTTTATTGTAACATTGTTGAATATGGCTAATCAAAATGTTAGTAATGTTGGCTGTAGTGTGGTGCTTTAGCCTGGCCCATTTTGAAAGATCTTGGCAGTATGGATTATAAATATTTCCTCTTTCCATACTAATTGAGAATGTTTTTGTTGATGTATTTTTCTTTGTCAATGACATATCTCCAAATGCAATTGCAAATAAAGCAGATCTTAAAGCCATTTTCCACACTGCTTCTTTTGGGGAGCATCTATACATGCATACATTGTAGGGAAGATTTGTTTGGATAGGTACAGTGGATTGTTGCTTATGAAAAGGTTGTGAACCACAATAGGAGAGATTAGAATGAATGCTGATCCATCAGTTGTCTTCTTAAACTTCAACATGTTAGTATTATGAAGTACAATTAGTGAAATTTCATAATCATAATTTATGTACATTTTCAGTGGTCTGAAAGTAAGTGAAAGTAAGAATAATCCCTTAATTTTGTGCCATTTCTTAGTTATTGCATGTGAACTGTATTTCTCTTAATTATATCAAACCTTTGATTGAATGAGTCTTGGTTTAGCACACTTTGGACACAATGGATAAAATCTATCTCTATCTTATATGGTTCTGCCCACAGTTGTACACAATAGCAAAACCTTATTCACCATTTCAAACTTGTACAAAATATGTATAAGTACTTTATTTAAAATCCTGTTTGTATTTAACAGAAATTTTGGTTTTACAGACAACCTTCTCCTCCATTAAGTCTGTTAGAACAAGATTCACGGCATACAAAATTGTTGTGTAATAATGAATCTGAAGATGATATTTTGGGTTCTTTGTTTTACAAGTCATCTCTTTTTCATTTTTAGGCTTTTTCATCCAACATGACCCTCGGCCCAGCCTTGTCATTTGCTCGATGCCTGCTGAGGAGAAAAATCATCACTGGGGACAGTCTTGAAGATTCCAAGCTATGCCGCTGTTTATCAACTGTGGACCTTATTGCTTTAGGAGTGGGAAGCACCCTTGGTGCTGGTGTTTATGTCCTTGCTGGAGAAGTTGCAAAAGCAAATTCTGGACCTAGTATTGTACTTTCTTTCCTCATAGCTGCCTTAGCTTCTGTTATGGCTGGACTTTGTTATGCAGAATTTGGTGCTCGTGTCCCGAAGACTGGCTCAGCCTATCTGTACACATATGTAACTGTTGGTGAAATCTGGGCTTTTATCACTGGCTGGAATCTCATTTTGTCCTACGTTATAGGTATGTCTGAAAGTTGTCAGGTTTATAAGGAAAGTCAACACAGACTTTTGGCTTTGGAGCCTGGCTGCTGTTGACTATTTTGAGTAAGCCTCTGCTGCTTCTTTCGGATGAAAGAGCCAGAGAGAGGAAGAAGTAGAAACAGCTTCTAGACATGCTCTGAAATGGATCTGACCTTTCTCTGTCTGTTGGCAATGGTGAAGATAGGAGAGAATGCAGCAACCAGCAATATGAGAGGGGTTTTAACTCTCTATATATTAGGATGATGACATAGAAATGATACGTGAACTAAGTAGAGAATATTTCAATCTCAATATAGGTCTTGAATTCCAATAGAAATTCTGGAAACCAAATACATTCAACAGGTTGATTCTCTTAGTACATAGGTTTGAATATAGCACGTATGTTTCACATATATGATTTTTCAGGCACAATGTGAATCAACAAATTGTGCGTAGGTAGGATTTAAAGTATAAAAGTAGCAGACTGTAAAATATACCACTGTTCTTTCTAATTATTATTTGAAGCGCAGCGTTCATGTATTGCATGTCATGCTGAAGAAGGAGTTGGGAAACTTTTACAAAGAGTATGACACACATCAGTAAAATTGTAGAGCTTTGCAAACTGCTTGATATATTAAATTTTTCCTTATCTTGATCAGTATCCAATTGAGCATTAATTCATCAATTAGTTTTTAATTACAGATTGAACGATTATACTTTAAATAGCATACATTAGTTACCTGATAATTCTTCTGATAAAATAATTCTACTGATAAAAAAGACCTTATGCTGTTTGGATTAACTCTATTTGCCCAATATTTGGTCAATAAATTACGATCTGTTAGGAAATACCTTACTTATGTAACCTAGTGTGAAATATCAGAGAGGTGAAACAATGCTGTAAATGTATATCCCTTAGAGTGGGTTGTGCTTGTGTGTACATACTAAAAATAAGCAGCTCATTTTCCTTCACATCGCAGGAAGAGTCCAGGATGGGTTGTTCTAGCCTCATAGCTCTATGGACTGGGTTGAATTTTCTGAGGACGCGCCTCCCTGGTGATGCTCCTCAGTCATTCAATCCAGTCCTCAGCTCATGGATGTTTTCCTTTTTGCTCCTGTGAGCTTTAGGAAAAAGTCAAAGTTATGCTTTGACTTAAAAAAGGTTGTTTTGATATTCATCTGAATATATATTATAAAAAAAAGATTGCTTTTAAAAAATTGCAAGCAAGGACTGTATTTATGCCCCTATCTACTCGAAAGCAGCTTTCCTAATGAAATAAATTATTTCTATATATATATATTGGAGTGAATTAGAGGCTGCATGTAGTCCTCATAGCACCTGTGCTATTCACCCATGGAATTTGATAGTGTAATTTGGTCTCAATATTTGACAATGACAAGTTGCAGTGTACTTCTAGAATTCATTATGTGTCCACGTTGTTTCCAGAATTTTGAGTTTTAATTTATTTATTTTTCCCATACCACTTATGCAACCTTGGCCATATAAAAACTTGGGCATTTTTAAAATATGAATGAACATTTTATTCTTATTGTTTATTTGATATCATTTTAGCATGATGGTTCAGGCATAAGACTGGAAAGATTTTTTGAAATTAGTGAGATAACATAATTACAGAATGCCATACAACTTCAAAGACTGGATGATGCTATGTAAATTGTACAGTACTTTTGTGCTATTTGCCATTGTGATCTGCCAAATATACCACATTTTTGTTTTTTCTCTCAAAGGTACTTCAAGTGTTGCAAGAGCATGGAGTGGAACCTTTGATGAACTTCTTGGAAAACAAATTGGTTATTTTTTCCAAACTTACTTCAGAATGAATTATTCTGGTTTAGCAGAATATCCAGATTTTTTTGCAGTCTGTCTAATATTACTTTTAGCAGGTACAGTAATTTTAATGGTCATTTTTCTTTGACAATAATCTTTGTTAAATGAAAAATGTGTTTTACAACATGTAATGCTAGATTTACACAAAGTTGTAGCTGGTGTACAAGAATATTGTCTGATTTAGGTATTTGCAGTCAAAACTCTAATCAGTCCTTATTTCAAAGATATAATTACACCTGGATTATTCTTTTGAATTAAAAGTTATGTGGTTAATTTTGCTCTTACTAGTACTTTTAGAGTAAGAGCTGTTTTATTAGTCAAACACTCGGTTTGGAGTTTCTCCATAATCACCAGAGGAATAATTGCATACCTCCTCATTTAGCAATCACAATTAGGACTGGCAACTTGGTTGTTAAGCAAAGCGGTCACTAAGTAAAACCACAGATGTGTTTATGATCTTACTTCACTTTTCCTTTGCTTTACAGATCTGCAAAGTTCATAATGTCAAGATTGGTCATAATGTCATCTTTTTCATCACCATCACAATTACAAATGATAATTAAACAGGACAGTTGTTAAACAAGGTCTATTCGTATTCACTGCAGCTCAAAACTCACTGTTGACTACAGTGTGAATAATGTATTATCTGCTTCTGATGATATTAGTGGCCTACCTTCATGTGTTTTACACAGTGGTTCGGGCTCGGAAGTTAAGTGGTAGTATTACAGGAAGCAGACACTATAGACATATAGGCCCAGTAGAGCAGGGGTCTCCAACCTTGGCAATTTTAAGACTTGTGGACATCCA
>JANHGD010009206.1:15926-28822 GCA_027560375.1 Imantodes cenchoa | reverse complement strand
GAAGCTGAACTCTCATGCGGGCGCGTGGGGGGGCCCCAGCACATGCGGGGGGGCGCCCGCCCGCAGCGTGAGGCTGCGCGCGCATCGCACTGGTAGGGTGCGTGCCAGGAAACACCCCCCCCCCCCAGTTATGATAGTTGGCATTGTTTAACTTAAGGAGCTTGGACCATGCTAACTCTGCTGGAATGTACTAGCCTACCTAGCAGAAATTTTGGGATATATGATCTTTCAAACCTGGCCCTATGTTTTGTTGGGCTTTATAGGTGGTGACCAACACCTTGAATAGTATCTTAGTCAGAGGTGGGTTCCTAGAACTGGCAGCAACCCAGGCTTGCCATGCCCCCGAGCCTGTTCTTTTGGTGATTCCATCTTGGGTTTTTTTAGTATTTTGAATGCATGCGTACAACGCATGCCCGTCCACGCAGCGTGTCCTTGAGCGAACCGGCAGTAGCAGAATCCAGAACCCACCACTGATTTTAGTATGTTGGCAGCCACTGCAACTCCTAAAGATGCACTGGTCAGAAGTATCTCCCAAAGGTGCCTTATATTCATACAAAGGAATACTCATCACTGCCTGTACACTGCATTCTGAATTGGTTGAAGCTTCTGAGTGGTTTTTAAGGACGTTATCATATAGAGCCATGATGGCGAACCTATGGCACGCTCCCTCTGTGGACATGCATACTGTCACCAGCTGCTCTTCTGGTTTCTGGCATGTGCATACACATCGGCCAGCTGATCTTCTTGTGTGCTGGAGACCCAGAAACACAAAGACCAGCTGGCTAGTGCACATGCACGTGCCAGCCATCTGGTCTTCAGGTTTCTGGCAGTCCAGCATGCAAAAGACCTGCTGGGCGGCGCATATGTGTGCCCCGGAAACCAGAAGACCAGGTGGCCAGTGCATGCATGCACACCGGCCAGCTGGTCTTCGAATTTCTGGGGCTCTGGTGCACATGTGTGTTCCGGTTTGGGCACTCAGTGCCGAAAAGGTTCGCCGTCATTGACATAGAGTGTGTTACAGTAGTCAAGCTGTGAAGCGACTAGAGCATGGGTGACTGTGAGAAGGGCCTCCTAATGTAGGATTGTACAAGAGATGAACTGCTGGCATGTAAATAGATAATCAACTGGTTTTCAGATTTCAAACACTTAAAGAAATAATTGTTTTTATTTAAAGAGAATTACTGACAACCTGAATAACTTTTAAATAATTATTGCTATTGTGAATGTAATTTTTCCTAGTTTTTGCTTCTGAAAATAGCTTGCAACCTTTTCATTTCAGTCTATCTTGAGATAATTAATCAGGGTTTAATCTATAATTATTTAGCATGGTGCTAAATATCATTTGTTAAGGACTATGTAATTTGAAATGTAATATTATTACTTTTTAAATGTATTAAAATATCTATCAATATTGTTTGTTGTTCACTTTAGGGAAGCAATGTTATGGAGGATCAGGATCTCTTGGAAATTGGAATACTTAATTCTGGACACAGGCAAAGAATTCTACAGGCAATTCAGCTTCTTCCAAAGGTATCCTTGTTGTTGTTACAATATCTGAATTCATTAAAAAGTAAAATAACTGACAGTGTGCAGTGATGCCTCAGTACTCAACTGCTTCAAAACTCATCAAATTTGGTATTCAGAGCATTTTAATGCAAAAATGTTACCTCAATACTTGTTGTTTGTTTGATACTCAACATGCTACAAAAGGAAAACGGACAGGAAGTTGGCCATGCCGGGAAGGTTGCTGCAAAAGGAAGAGGAGACTGCTGTAGAGGGTGGACAGGAAGTTGGCCATGCTGGGAAGTCTTAGTCTTCATGATAGATTAATATATTTTAAAAATCAAAATAAATCTTACTGTGGATTTTGGTGTAGCTGTTTCAGCGGATCGTTTTGATTTAAAAGTGGTTGCTGTTTGTTCAAATTTTGGATTTTTAGTCCACCATATTTTCACTTTTCTTCATTAAAATGACTTTTTAAAAATTATCTTTTAAGAGAATCATAATAATTCTGCACAGTAACAATAACCTTATTACTAGGCACATTTAACTGAAATGTTTTATTATTTTAATATTTTTGCGATTCAATGAAGATGCACTTCTCCCCGAATATTGTTGTGTATTTACAGATTTGCCCAATGAATTCCTCCAATAGCTCATTTAGTATCACCATGTCTTGCTTTCTGATGTACAAATATTTCTCGTCCAGTCCTCTGTTCCAAAAATCTTAATTTTTCTATTGACCAATCTATGTGCAGTCTTAAACAAAGGAAGTATTTTTCATCCTATTTTACATGTTCCCCAGATTTCAGTAATTTTAGACTCTTTAATCCAAAAAAATAATGATTCATTAGATTTGCTGAAAATACCTCGATCTACTCAATATCTAGGTACATGATGAAAATTTTATTTCCACATGAAGAAAGGCAGGACAGAAGTTACTCCTTATTTATGTGCACAAATGTAGCACCATCTGAAAGGGGCGGAGGGGCGGGGGGAGGAGGTATTAGCATACTTGGGAAAGTTTTTTTTTAAACACAGTTTTTTAGAAAAGATTTTCAGAAACAGCCTTATAAATAGAGTATCCTGTAAATAGACTGACATTGCTTCTAATTATCAAGTCTTGTATTTGTTGTTAACATTCTGAACTAGATGCAGCTTCTTCTGTGTTTCTACTATCCTCATTCTTCTGTTTTCCATTCATGATAATGTGTTCTGCTTTTAATAGCCTTTCTATATTTTTAATATATTTTAAGTATTTTTGTAATAATTTAAAAATTGTATTGCTTTTAATCTAACTATATACCCAATGGTCTTTGCCACTAGATCTGTCAGACTGGAGATACTCTGAATCCTAGCAGTAAAACAGTAGGCCCCAGGAAGTGTGCCTTCTCTATCATGGTGCCCATCTTGTAGAACAACTTCCTCACAAGATGTGGACAGCCCCAAACCTCTTGGCTTTTGGGAAGACCTGGCTCTCACCTGAGGCATTGAAGCCAGGGTGTTAATGGGGCCGTGGTGGGCTATTGGTTTTGTTTGATATGCTGATGTTGTGATTTTTAGGGAACTCAACTCAGTTGCTCTCAACTTGATTTCTATAAATTGATTTTTAAAAAATGTTTGTTCCCTACCAAGAGTTCCCTTGGGTAGGTTTGTTTGTCAGGAAAAGTAACACAAATCTCTAAAATATTAATATTAATATTAATTAACATATATAAAATTCAACATTCCATATCCCAATTTTTAGTTGTAACAAAATCCCACCAAAGGTATAAAATGATCCAAATATTCAAATGTAAACATAATAAAAGAATACCAAAGTTTAACACAACAGAAAGAAGCCATTATTTTTTTTGGCAAAAAGCAAGCTCCAATATGCAACATTTTCCCATTCACAATACCAATTCCAAAAAACCCCACTCTAAATAGCAATTTATCCTAATCAAATAAGCATTCCATAACTTTAAACTATAAACCAGGGGTGTCAAACTCAAGGCCTGGAGGCCAATCTAACCCATGGGGCGCTTAGATCTGGCCCGCGGGACTGCCCTGGAAACAGTGAAGGACTGGCCTGTGGTGTCTCTGCTAGCAAAATGGAGTGTGCGGTCCTCCCAAGCTCTCTTTTCACTGGCAAAGGGTTGCAGGAGGCCATCGCAACTGAAGCTCAGAAGCCTGTTTTCTTTGGCAGACCACTTGGGCCACCACAGGCGGCTTGAGCTGGCCACGCCCACTCTGCCCCCCCTTGAGGTCAAACACAACCCTGATGCGGCCCTCATTGAAATTGAGTTTGACACCCCTGCTATAGACAAATAAAGAAAATATAATTTAACAAAGAGTTATAATCACTCTTTTTTAAAAGATCACCAAACTTCCTTACTTTGAATATAGATAGTTAATAAAAAAACACTTGGCATACTATGTAGCTAGGATACATTAAGTAATCATAGACAGGATAACCTGAACACTTAAACATCTTATTAAGCAATTCCAGTATACCACATTTTTAAAGTTAAAGATGTCTGCAAAACCAAAAAAGAGCCAGACAGAATAATATGTCCTATTTTATTCCTGGTCAGATAAGCTAATTTTGTACTTTCCCCCACTTCTATACAGAATAATCCAGTCAGATGGTTGTGTGATCTTTGTTGGAAATGTTTTCAGTGGTTTAAACAATCTCTCTTGCAAATCCAACAAAAAGAAATAATTCCAATTGACTTCTGGAATTGTTATTTTTATTTTCTTCCTAATTGTTAAAACCCTTTCAGTTTTTTCTTTGTATCTGATAACAAGTTCTTATTCAGAGTCTCAGTCATGTTTTCCTTGGGTAAATTTTGTGCATATTTTGTTCTATAACATCTTATTCTGGGAACATACTGTTTCCAAAAGGAGGCCTCATAGCTGACATAATTAATTCAAAATCCTAACGCTGGTCCTTGAAAATATCTTTGGTTGTCATTTTAAGTTACTTGTCTTATTGTGTCTCTTTCCCACAAAGATGCAATTACTCTCTAACAATACTGTAAAAATCCAAAATTCTGAAGTTTTCTGAGCCCTTAATTCATTTTTAACTTTTTGTAGCCAAAACCTTATCTCACTTTTTGCTGTTTATTTTAGTTCTTAAGGATTATAAAATATATCTTCATATTCCCAAATTAAGAATAGAAATGACTCATCCAGTTTTGTCAAAATTCTTTGAGGCAGTTAATAGATAATTAAAAGGTAGCTAGCAAGGGAAGTGAAAGAACTTTGAAAAAGGCTCCATTGGCAGCTGGAGCAATTTTGGCAAATTCACTTGTCTCCCAATCTCCCTCCCCCAAGATCATTCTTGTGGTTTCTTTGTGAGAAGCAACTGTAAGGTAAGGTGACCAGATTTTAACATTGTGTCCCACTTTACCAATGTTAAAATCTGGTCAACTTATCATAGCAGCTTGTTTCAGTAAATGTGCATATTTTAAATCCATATTAATTTAATATCCCCGAGGGCTTTCAAACCTGTTAAGATAAAGGGGCGTCAAAAGCAATGCAATGCTATGTAATGAAATGTCAAAGCAGAGCTGATCAAAGCAAAGGCAAAACTCAGGGTGGGGATAACGAAACTGAGCAAGCATCCCCTGTTTTAAGAGGAGCGATAATTCCATTATCCTCCCACTACTCAATGAATAGCAGCTAAGAGGGGCAGGGCAGGAGCCATTATTCTTATTCAAGCTCAAGCGGGCAGGACCCAATGTTTTGATAACGCTCTATCTAAATACCTTAGAAATGGAGAATGGCGCCAACAATGGACTGAGGTACACCAACAGAACCGCCCAGCGGCTTCAGGGTACCCATGAAACAGGCAGCCGTGAACAAATGATCCCCTTGGGCGCGCAGACTGTGAGCCTATCCAGTGCTCGCCCGAAGCCCAGCAATAAAAAGAGGGGAGGAGTATAGGCAGAGGAAGCGGGGAAGGACTACAATGTCCAGAGGCCCGGTGGGCGGTAGGTGTGCACGTGCATAATATAGAAAGCCGGTATGTATGTAACTTCTCCAGTAAATTAGGTCGTTTCTTCATGTCTGAACCAAGTGGGGCGTGAGGTGGTCTGGGGGGGGCTTGGTCACACACACACACACATACACACACCTAAGGGATCAAGGTGCCCCCTCCTCACTTTCCAAACTTTGGTGGGGACCAAAGATGAATGAGCTGTCCTAAAAGCTGCTCTAAAATGAACTGCCGTAAAAGGACACGACATGCCCCTACACCAGAGATGCTACCCTTCCCTGAGAATCCCATACACCCCAAAGCTCCTTTTAAATTAGTACTTGGATGAGAAATCACTAGGACATACTAAAGCTCTAAGATAGACTAGAAAGAAAACATCTTGGGAAGAGACAATTGTAAACGAGTTTTGTATTGTTGGACATGGACAAGACAACAGAGTCACCAGAAGTCAAGCATGACTCAAACAGGATGTTACATTAAAAATAAATTACAAACATAACACACTCTTGCCATTATAATTAACCACTAGTTTGCAACTGAAGTCAACAATGTCTCTGAATATCACAAAAATGAGGTGACAGATTGGATAGAAGTCTCTAGAGCCTGAGTTTGCCCACCTCTGCACTAGATCATAATACAACTTGCTTGATTTTGTAGAGTGTGCAAACTCAATAACTGACTGGGTTTACAATACACAAATTTATAGTTTGTTGTAACCACAATGCTAAACCAAAGCTTAACAAATCGCATTACCACTTAAGATAATGTGTGACCTCAGCACACATTAAACTTCACAAACTTTAATCTAGCTAGGCTTCATTGTTAACTTTTCTACTTCTTTGTTTTTAAAATCCCTTTGTTTTAAGACTCTATTATCCGGTTATCTGATTTTTAACAGGTAGGCATCTTTGACAAAGCAGCCCAGGGAACTCCATTGTCTTTTCGTATGCATATGTGACGATGGCCTGTGATCAGTGCTTTCCCTTGTCTGTGCTTGCTGGTTTTGTTCCCGCACAAACACTGCTCCATTGTTCACAACAAAAAGCATGGTTTAAAAAAAAAAACCTGGAGAACGGGAGAATTGGACAACTGTCATTCTTGCGAGCATAGAGCATCGGTGCTGCATGGCCCAATCTCCACATTAAATAATCATGCCATTGGCTCTTAAAGAGATACCATATCTTCTCCTCTAGAATACAAAGCCTCTGATCATGATACATTAGGATGAAGACCTAGCAAATCTGATTTTGCATATATTGCCATTAATAATTGCCATTATTGCAATAGTTATGTTAGGAAGATTTCTTCGGGAATTCCGGAAGTTGTGTTCTCACTGCAGCTGCTCAAATGTTTATAACAATACCAACCTAATTGCTATGAGATGAGAATAGGTTTGTGTAAATTATGTTAAAGGCTGGACTAATATTAAGCTCTATACATCTCATAGGCCCTATGGTCTATTCCAGTGATGGCGAACCTTTTTTCCCTCAGGTGCCAAAAGCGCATGCGTACATGCGCTATTGCGAGCGCGCAAGTGCCCACACCCATAATTCAATGCTTGGGGAGGGCGAAAACGGCCTCCCCCACTCCCTCAGAAGCCCTCTGGAGTCCATAAATGGCCCATTTCCCGACTTCTTGTGAGCCCAGTAGGCCCATTTTTTACCCTCCCCAGGCTCCAGAGGCTTCCCTGGAGCCTTTGGAAGGCAAAAATGCCCTCCCCCGCTTCCTGGAGGCCCTCTGGAAGCCGAAAACGCCCTCCCAGAGCCTTCAGCAAGCAGAAAATCAGCTGGCTGGCATTCACATGTGTGCTTGAGCTGAGCTAGCTCATGTGCCAGTAGATATGGTTCTGTGTGCCACCTGTTCTGTGTGCCACCTGTGGCAGGCATGCCATAGGTTCTCCATCACTGGTCTATTCTATTGTATTATTAGCTAACAAGACTAATATGAAAAATTGGCATATTATAAAAATATTTTATCTAGAAAAATATGAGCAAATACTGGTTAAATATTAATTATATTTTATTATTAATATTTATAGCCTATCTCAATGTCAAATACAAAGAAGAAGTGTGAAACATGTCAGGTTTGCTTCAGAGTTGACAAAACGTTTCCAATGCTTTAAAAAAACATTAAGAAAAATCTCATAACTGGAAAGCCAAATGACCTGAAATAGCTGTGCTTTAGATAGTTTTATGAAACCTCAGTGGGCAGGAAATAACTGTACCTTTGGAGAAGGGGGATACAGTAGGAAAGAACTATCCTACTGAGAAGGCCAGGTCCAGAGCCCATCAGTTTCTCAAAGAGGAAGGCCCACAACAGACCTTTTTTTAAGGACCAGACCAGATTAAATTTTGTTTAGTATTGCCTGCTGTATTTATGTGCTGCACCACTAGGGACTTTAAAAGTGATAGCACATTTCACTGAAATAGTACTAGCCTACTGAAATAGTAAACGATGCAGTGTTGAAGAGACTAGAAACATTTTTTGCAGCATTTGAAATTGTGAATCGTCATTATGCTATCAAAGTCAAACTGAATGATAATCCAATTCAGGGGTGGCTTCCGGATTCTTCTACTGCTGGTTTGCTCAGGGATGTGCCACGCGCGCGCATGCGCAGTACTAAAAAAAATCTGCGCATGCGCAGGAGCAAAAAGTGAGAGAGAACCAGCTCGGGGGCATGGCAGGCCTGGGTCACTGCCGGTTCCAGCGATCCAGGCCGCCAAGTTACTAACGGTTCTATAGAACCAGTCTGAACCAGTAGGAACCCGCCTCTGATCCAATTATAGTCAATTCCTTAATTAAAATCTTTGTAGTTCAGCAAATACAATAGCCCTATGTCTGTAGTTAAATACAATTATTTCAGTTTCTCAGCAACAGAAATATAGCCATTTCCTTCCTTCTTTGACAGAGGCATATTTCTGAGATGTATAGGATATGCACATTTTCCATATATAAAACCTGTTCGGCAGTACTTAAGCAGACTGCATTTGCTTACAAAGCCTCATCTTTCCATCCATGTGCATAATTTATCCATAGACCAATTATGTGAGTACCCATTCATAATAAATCCATAAAAATAAAAAAAAATATGAATTAAGCTGCAAACCGATACACTCTTGTAGGTAGGAGAAAGCCCCATTAAATTGATTAGCACTGAGCTGTACTTTTCTTTCAGTCTTCCATTCAGCCTTCCATCTATGACCTGGTCCTTGAGCTGCATGTCGTTCACCAAGATCTCCTATCAGCAATTCTAATTTCATTATTTCTAAAAAAAACCCAACCCCAAGTAGGGTAGAAGGAAGTCCAGAAGGAAAAGGGCTATTATGATAGGTTTACAGAATGATTGCTAAGATATAATTGATTCCTTTTGAAACATGTAATGAAAAATTACTACATAATGAGGGCTGGAAGAACGCATTTGTAATTATTATTCTTGGACTCAGAATAATTGCAGTGAAATATATTCCATAGTGATTCACCAGAAACAAATGTAACTCTTTCATTTTCAGCAGTGACAAACTCCCATCTGAAGTCGGTGGAAGCTTTGACTTCACTGAAAACAGGATTTAAACATTGTTCATTTCCTCCTCCTTATCAACTTAGCATTGATGAGAGCTGAAGCATATTGTTTCACACAGTAAACTTGGCTTCAGCTCAGTCCAACTCAAACTGTATTGCAAAATGCTTGCAATAATTGGCAAGATGTGTTTATAACAACCGGGTAGACAGAGCCAAACAAGAAAAATCCAGAACAAAAGAAAAGTAAGAGAACATTGTTTCTAAGTGGCAGAAGCTTTTCAAATGTATCTGATAGCTCTCAAATCATAAGAGACAACTTGTTTCCAGAGAATTATGCATATTGTTAGGCTGGCTATGTAAATATACTTCCTTGCTATGTTTTGCAACCTTTTAAATTCAGTGTTGACAATTATTATTTTGGCAGTGTCAAAGTTCCCTTAGACTTGCAAATGCATGGGTACATTTTTAATGCAACTATTTAAAAGTCATTTTTGATTAATATGTTCTATGTGATTAATGCCATGCAGAATACTGTAGAAAAGAACAGGTGTGTGGAAACAAACAATGTTTGTTAACTCACTGCAAACCTGCTTAGAGTGTTACAACTCATCACTCAGATGAGTGATGCAAGTGTTACAACTCATTTGAGTGATGCTCAAAGCAGAGATAGCATTTTATCCCTATTTCTTTCAAAAATATATGAACCTTTCTTGAATTTTTAAAATACTATTTCTTATGAAGGACTAGTTTTCTTCAGTGTTAGGCTTTCTAAATACATTGGCCAATAGCTCTCAGCACACTGGTTCATGAATAGTTCAAATACAGGTAATTCTCAACTTACAACAGTTCATTTAGTGACTGTTCAAAATTACAACTGCAGTGAAAAAGACACAACCGTTGCAACATCTCCATGGTCACATGATGAAAATTCAGATGTTTGGCAACTGACTCATATTTATGACAGTTGCAATGTCCCGGAGTTGTGTGACCTTCTGACAAGCAAATTCAGTTGGGAAGCCTGATTCACTTAATAACTTGTTATTCACTTAAAAAATATCATGATTCTCTTAACAAATGTGGCAAGAAAGGTCGTAAAATGGGACAAAATTCACTTAACAACTGTCATACCTAGCAACAGAAATTTTGGGCTTAATTGTGGTCATAAGTTAAGAACTACCCGTAATTTTTAATTTAGTGCAGATGGGAGACTGATATCAAGGTCACATTTAATGTAACCCAAAATTCAGTTAATGTGAGGTTAACTGCATGGATAATTGAGGTTGGGGTTTCAGATGCTGCTAATGTTTGTATATACAAGTGGGGAAAAGGTAGATTTTATCAGAGGAAAACAGTACAGGTTTTAAAAAGAAAAGGCTTCAGGGTTTTTTTATCCATAGAAGTATCACTTTGAATATCAAGCAGTGCAAATTCAAATAATATGACTATTTTGTGAAATTCATTAACTGCACTAATTGAGACCTATTTGTAATTTATAATGGCAGAATAAACATTAGCTTAGCTATTGAAAGCAACTCAGATCCAAAACTTCTATTTTATTTTACATGAATTTAAGGGGGGAAAATAGTTCTTCTGAATCAAAATAACGTGAAAAGAAAGCCAACCTGTTAAACCACCAGCCAGCTTGATCTTCTTCAGCACAATTCTTTTCATAATTGTCATTATCTCTGTCTTTGGTGCTGAATTTCATCCCTTGGTGATTTGCCCACCATTTAACTTCAGGGTGAAACCCCCCAGTGAGAGAGTCGCCAGCTGTTCCAGAATATTGCCCACAATTCATCTTGTAGGAATTCTAGCAAAGAAGTTGAGAAAAGGAGTAAGAGAATTGTATAAGTGGAACACCTGCCTAGCATTTAAGAGAGATCTTCAAAAAGGTGAATAAGAAACATCATCCACAAAGAAATCAATTCAAAATGCAAAGCCTTCATTCATATGGTTGTATTTAATAACCAAGATTAGGTACATGTATAGCATAGGGGATTTTCTGGTTTGAAGGATTTGTGCCTATAAGGAAGTTGAGCATATTATTCTGTACTGATTTTAAAAAATGCTGGAGTCAACAGTGAAAGAATTTAGCATATTGTGAATTCCCATAATTTTAAATTTGAAAATTGGGACGGGTATAGTGTGTTTTTATTTAATTGGGTGGGTAGTCACTCCATTTTATGATGTTGATTTTGTTGTCTGTGATTGCCAAAAGTTTGAAAGCTTACTGCCTTTGAAATTGAAATGCTAATTAAAAATGGTATTTATTCTTCTGTTTCTTCCTTATACCAAGAAGTTCAGATTATATACATACTATGAATGAGGGTCATCTTCTTTATGGGGACTCTGTGAAATTGGTTAGGTAAGGGAATGTTTCCATTTCCCTTCAGAGATTTCACTAAGCCCTCCAAAATACATTATGGCTTTGGGTATTATATGTAACTGGACACTCTTGGCTGCCCACAATTAATGATGTTCACAGCTGAATGGAGATCATTTAGTCTATCATGCTAAAACTCTCACACACACCCAGAATTCTGAATGATACAAGATTTGTAAAATACTTATTTTCTTATGCTGTGTATTTAGAATTCCAAGTTCTAATGAAGCTACTTCTACTACCTGCTCATCTGCAACTCGGAACTTTTCATACTGGGCAAAGCGCTGTTCATCCATAAAATCAGACAAATCGATCCTCAAGGTATAATTCCCTGAATTGAAAAGAGCAAACGAAGGTGCAATATTCAGAAGAGAGGAAGGGAGAACTTCCATTCAATTCATTGCAGGCATTGAGAGAATTCAGATACCGTGACTAACTGCTCATTTTTTTTAGCCGTTTGAGTTTCTTATTGCTTAGCATGATACTGACATACTTTGATTAATCATGGCAGGTTAATGTGGAATTTTATTGAAAATTTATTATCTATTATTAAAAATAAATTTATTATATAATCGTAATCAGAGATCTTGCCCTTTACAGTTGGCAACTCAGCACTTTTTGTATCATGCATTAGTGATACCTAATCATGTATTTAACACCTGAATTATATTAACAGTGTGTGGTTCTTTGCTTTGTTCTGACTGCGAGGTCTGAACAGCTTGCTTATATAGGTAAGCTGTTCAGACCTCACAATCAGAACAAAGCAAAGAACTACACATATAAACATACACAGTCAGGCCAAAGAAACACACACACACACACACACACACACACACACACACACACACGTGTTCTGTGTTTACACATCCCAGACTTGAAATGAGCTGTTGGATTATCAGACTAAACACAACCTATAACTGAATGCCCAGTGTTTTGAGAAATTCTCTCTTGTCTGGGAAGGGAAAAACAGTGAGAAAATTTGCTTCACTATAATTCCAGATTGATAGAGTTTGTAGATGTGGCTGTGATTTTCACTTGCCAGTAGATGTTGTTTCTCTTTTCTGTATCAATTTGATTCAGTGTCCAGAGCAGATAGTTTAAAATATGCAAATAGTAATAATCACATTAAGGATATTCTATAAGAACCAGCAAACATATAAATAAAATGCCAGAGATTTATGGGGTGTTTTTTTTAAACAAAATAACTTAAAATAGCTTTTACTAGCCAAGTGTCCTCTAATTCTGCTGGACCACAATACCCATTATCCTAGGAATGAAGAGAGCTAGATTCCAACTTAATTGGAAAGGGATACCAGGTTGGGAAGAAATTGTGTGGGGTCTTGGGACAGGTAACAATTTTTAAGAGAGACTCAGTAGTGTGCAAATATATAACAATAACAACAACAACAACAACAACAGCAACAACAGAGTTGGAAGGGACCTTAGAGGTCTTCTAGTCCAACTTCCTGCTTGGGCAGGAGACCTTACACTACTTCAGACAAATGGTTATCC
>JANHGD010009204.1:0-12994 GCA_027560375.1 Imantodes cenchoa | reverse complement strand
TATATTCCTGAACATATATACTTTAACACTACAACTGGTTGATAATACAATTCCTGATAACCAATCATTCCCCAGTTACTCAGGAGAAATCACTGTGAAATGCCTAACTCCCCCTATAAAGTTGGCACATAAAACTTTACATAATCAACTTAGAATTTTTTTTCTTAATGTTTAGTTGTAATCCCATGTCCGTAAGGCAACAGTATAATGATAAATTATTTGCATTTAGTGACTTCAAAATTGAGTAATTTCATTTGCAGGGACCTAATTCATATATGTGTTTGTAATTTCAGTAGCAATTTGGTTAACTATATTTTATGCTGGAAAAACTCTAAATATAATCAGAACTGAAATACCATCATATAACCATGTGGATTTTAGTAATGTATTTGTTTACTCTTTAAATAACACATTTAGAATAACCCAGCTGTTGATTTTCCCTTATCAGTGTACCCTTAAATATTTCAAATACTTTTCTTCCAAATAAACACCACTATTTTGCTTTAAAAAGTTATATATCTCCTTGAAAAAATCTAGGATGTTGTCATTGTACTGTATTCCCAATTCCACAGCAGCATGTATAGTTAAGTTGTGTGATCTTGCCTTGAAAATGGTGACTGATAATACACAGGCGTTTAGTGCTGACTGATTTGCTGATCTTGTAAGGAGATCAGGAGTGAGTCAGGATTTTACAGTAGCAATGAAACTATGGATTTATTTCAGGTCAAAAGAGGTTTGAAACATATGCGAGATCACTTATCACATGATCATAGAGATGAGGACATGATTTGATGGTGAGGAATAAAGATTAATAATTTGTTATGGATAGATCATTTTCTGATTTTATAGTTGATTAGCACCATGACTTTCCATACAGAGGCTGATCCATTCAAATGGTCTGTGTCAGGTCTGCCAGACTCAAGCTTGGTGCCTCACAGGCATCCTGCCATCAAAGGCTAAAAGGGGTGGGGGATAGATGGGCAATAAAATTTATGCATATGGTGGGAAATAGGGAGGGGCAATGACGGGTGATAAAGACCAGAGAAACTGGTATCAGCATTCAAGGCCAGGCATCCTAAGAAAGAATGTGGATTACCCCAAAACATCTCAGTGTTCTTAAAACACTTTGGTGAGTTCTGATTGGCTGAAGAAGGACTGGTCACGGGGAGAGGGCTGGGATGAGCCCTGTATTTTTGAGCACCGGAAACTCAGAGCTACCCTGACTTTACTGCAGCCAACATCCATTTAGTAAAAGAACCTTTCGGTTCAACCAAATGAAGTTGAGGGTCTTTCTTTTCTAAAGGATCAGATTGGAGCAGAACTGACATTAGGCTAGCTCCACAGTTGTAGTCAACCTGGAGAGGAAATCGCCTCTACTGTGGGAACTATGCAAACAATGTTGGCTCAAGGGAGCAACCAGGAAGAGATCGAAGTCTGGAGGGAAGCATCCTTGAAACCCCCTCCTGGAGGGCTGGATCTATCTGAGTGGCTGGGAGAGGATGACCTGCCAAGACCATGGGATTGGGAAAAAGGAAGAGTGGAAAGAGAAACCAATTGGAGTGACATTTACCTGTGGGAGCCATGGGAGCTGCTAGCAGGAGACTCAAATGGAGGAATAACCAATCACAGATGAACTGGATTGAGAGGACTGGATGATGGAGCAAGCCATAAAGTTCCTGAGTGGGCTTTTGGCAATCTCAAAGCATGAGAAGTCCTAGCCTAGATGGCACACCGAGCTGACCAGCTGACTCCAGCCATGGCGAGCAATGGGACAACCACCTCTGCTGCTGCAATGGCATCAGTAGCAGGCCCCATGGTAGCAGCAACTGCACATGCACCTGGCAGTGCAGCCCAACATGCACTGGCTGTAGGAGCAGTGCCACTGCAGTGGAGAGGATGCAGGACACCAGCCCTTTCATGGCTCTATCAGAGCCTGGTTCAGAGGAGGAAGAGTTGGATCTGAAAAGCAAGACTCACCCAGGGGCTGAGGACAAGGATGTCCCAGGCCCCTCAGGCATTGGGGGAGGTGGTCGATGAGATAGAGAGCTGCCTGCAACACAGACACAGGAGAGGATCAACTACTGACCAGCAATAGTTGATGGTGCTGATAGAAGCTGATCTCCTCTGATGAGGAACAGCTGTCTACTGCACTTGATCCAATGGAAAGGAGAATGGAATGTAAGCAATCCCAGAGAAGGGCTACAAGGCTACTTGGGAGGCAGTCACCCCACCCCTCCTCAAAAGGAATACCTGGAGGGGAATAACTTAAGGAGAAGCCATGGGGAGTTAGTCTTTGCCAGGAACAATTGTTTGCTTTGGCTTACGCTCCCCCCGGCTTTGACTCATGCCTGTTGCTGTTTGCCTTGCCTTGCTTGAAAGACTGCTGTTTGCCTTTTGTTTGGACTTAGCCCTTCTCTTGAGGATTGCAGTTAGCCATTACTTCACTGTGCCTTTGGAACTGCTTCTTGCCTGGCACCTGTTTCTTGTCCTGAGGACTGCCCTTGTCTTGTGTCTGGACTCTGCCTTGTGGATTGGATTTGGAACCCTGGACCTTGCCCTGTGAGTATGCTCCTATTCTGTGGGGTTTTTGTATTAATGGGGTGCATTTGGGAGACTGAGAGAGGCTGCCTTCAGGGTAGCGTGGGGGTGGAGCCTTAATGATTGGAGAATCATTGGCTGGAACATTTATTGAGAGAAATAAAGAACTCTAGAAGCTTGCCTTCCCTTGACCATCTGGGTTATAACAAGCCCTGGGTGTAAAGTTCAAAAGAAACCTCAAGCAGTTGAGGTTCTTCCTGGCACATGTTTGGACATACATGCAGGAATATTGTCCAGAAATAACCACTGAAGGGGTCATGCAATGCAGGACCATGGCATTGGAAGGGACTGTGACTGAATGGATGGTCACCCTCCACAACAACAATGCCCCAGAGCTGAGAAACTTCAACTGCTTCATAGCCACATTTCAGAAACGCTTTGCAGATCCTGTGGCTAATTGCAAAGACAGAGATCACTTAAAAAATATCTCTTGTGGTCCACCAGCAGCCCGTGCAGCTGATAGCGGATCCTGCTCAAGAGGAGACCAACTTGGTGGTGCACCAAGATATATGCCAAGCTATCCAAATGTGAATTTCATCAGAGTAAAATTAATTATCTGGACTACCGCATTTTCCATGAGAGATAGAGATGGACCCCCAAAAGGTGCAGGTAGTACTAGAGTGGACTCCTCCCTGCACCTGGAAACAACTACAATGCTTCCTGGGATTTGTGAACTTTTACCATCAATTCATTACCTCGTTTACCCAGATAGCCCTTCCCATAACCAACCTCCTAAAGACAAAAGGGGAGAGAAAGTCCAAATCCAGCCAGCTGCTTAAATGAACTACAGAATGCTAAGCTGCATTTGAAAAGCTTAAGTAGCTGCTTGGGGTAGAGCCAATGCTGAAACACCCAGACCCCAATGCCCCTTTTGTCATTCAGGCTCATGCCAGTGATGTTGCAGTGAGCTCAGTCCTTCTGTAGGAAAACAAACAGACAGTCATGCACCTAAATCTCTAAAAAGGTTAATGACGGAGCGGAGATGGGCAGTTTGGAAGAAGGAAGCCTATGCAGTGTGCTGGGTGCTTATAACTTTTGGAGACATTTCCTACAAGGGGGAAACCCCATTTGAAGTATGGACTGATCATAAGAATCTAGAGCAGTGGTTCTCAACCTGGGAGTCGGGACCCCTTTGGGGGTCGAATGACCCTTTCCCAGAGGTCGCCTAAGACCATGGAAAAGACAAATTTCCCATGGTGTTAGGAACCGGAAGAGAAACGTACAGAAACTTTTATTAGGAGACTTTGACCAACTCAGCACTGGGCGCTTTTCCCCCCCCGTGGCATGTGCCCGCGCCCCCTCCTCCCCATTGTCGGGCTTGCTCTGCATATTAGATATTTACATTACTGTTCATAACAGTAGCAAAATTCCAGTTATGAAGTAGCAACAAAAATAAGTTTATGATTGGGGGTCACCACAACATGAGGAACTGTATTAAGGGGTTGCGGCATTAGAAAGGTTGAGAACCACTGATCTAGAGGCTCTAAAAACTCAGATGAGGTTATTGCCCAAACAAGTTTGTTGTGCTCAGTACTGTAACTGCTTCACCTTCACAATACGATACCTCCTGGGGTGAAAGGACACTTCCTAGTAGATGCACTATCCAGGCTGCCACAATACAATAGTTCAAAGATGGAGGTAATTAGGCTGGTCATTTCCTCCAGGCAACTGGCAACCCCAGTTACCACCTGGGTACAAGCCAAAGCAAAAACCCAAATAGCTGATGATCTAAAGGGCACCCTACAAGCGGCTTTGGAGGAAGACAAATTGTTCCAAATGCATAAAAGTGAATGTACAATGCAAGATGGTCTAGCTTGTGTAGAAAGAAAAACCTGATCCAGTTCCAAGCCCAGAGAAAGGCACTGGAAATAAAATGGAGACTGATTGGAAAGGACTCTGTTTATTGATGAGCAGAACCAACAACAGCATGCAGCTCTGGGACAGCTGACAAATTAGCTTGACGAGTGCAATGATTTTTATACAGTTTACAGTATTTTGTAATTTTGAGTTTTGTTTTGTGTGCTTTTATTATTTGATTGATGGTGGGTTAATGCTATTGTGTCCAAAAGGTCATGTCCTATCCTTCTTAATCTCATCAACTTAATCCCATCTTGATCCCATCATCTGAAGATGTTTGTTTATGAATAGATTGGCCTGGATTTCTTAATTGGCATAAAATGTCCATCTCTAAATACTTCAGGCATCTGCTGGAGGCTTTGGGGGCTGCTTTCTATCTTTGTTAAGATTTTTCTCCATTTTTCCTTTGGGGAAATATAATATTCTGCCTCTTTTAATATTCCGCACTATATTTTATTCTTCGGGGGCTTCCCACACTTGGGTGGGGGCCAAATTGTACAACCCGCAGAGCCAACAGTAAATGGCTCTACAAAAAAGCCATGATTCAAAAGTGGCAGGGCATTTCAGCTTTGTAAAAACCCTGCACCCAATTAAGTGTCAATTTTAGTGACCATCACTAAAGAAGAATATAGAGAACTATGTAGCTAGCTGCCCTATCTGCACCTCAGCCAAGAGGCAACAAGGGAAACACCGGGGGTTTTCCAGCCAATAGCAGGCATGGCAAGAAATATCAATGAACTTTATAGTAGAACAGGCCGAAAGCTCAGGCAATACAATAATTTGGGTGATAACTGATTTGTTTTCCGAACAAGTGTACTTTATACCCTGACAAAAAAATCCCCTTTGCTTGCATTTGGGCTAAGTATTTGTGTAACACATCTACTGGCTGCATGGTGCTCCAGAAAGAATAATTGCAGATCTCAGAGTCCAATGCACTTTATGTTTTGGGGACCATTCAGGAGCTCAGTTCTTCATATCATCCAGCTACTAATGGTACCTGTGAATGTATGAATGGGGTCTTGGAGCATTACCTCTGATGTTAAATTAATTACCTACAAGAAAATTGGGTGAACCTTCTATCTTTCATGGAGGTCGCCTACAATAACTCTGTACACAGTAGCACCAGGTTCATTCCATTTAAAATAGCTACAGGACAGGAATTTGTATCTATGCCTGAATTGCCTCAGGCCATCCCATCAACTGCATTGCTGAAAGAATGGGTCACCCAACTCCAGAATATCCGGCTGGTGGTGAGAAAGACTTTGGATGAAGCTAGGGAAATATATTTAAAAACCAGCTAATAAAAAGTGCATTAAGCCCAAGAACTTTAAAGTGGGAGATAAGGTGTATCTATCTACCAAATTCTTACAATCTAGACAACCATCAAAAAAAGTGGGGCTTAAATATGTTGGACCTTTCTCCATAAAAAGGATTATTAACCCAGTAACTGCAGAACTTTCTTTAAACATTTTATTAGATTATGGAATATAGTACATGCCACCCAACTCCGCAAGGACTCTGGGCGCCTTACTGCAATAACAATACAATTCAAAAATAGACATCATTAAAATCACAATTTTTCAAGCTAATCCTCGGTCTTTTCCCTTGCCAAATAAATTTCATCATTATTTTATTAATCTCATTGAAAAAAGTTTTATCTATTTTTATTGGTATCATTGAAAATAAGAAAAGTAAGTGTGGTAGTATGTTCATCTTAATTAATGCAATTCTACTCATTAGTGATAATTGAAGATTTTTCCATTTTTCCAAATCTTTCTCAATCTGTTTTTTAAGTTTTAAGTAGTTGTCTTCCTTAAGTGTTGAACATCTTGCTGATAATTGGATCCCCAAATATATTACTTTTTTTGTTATTTGTATGTCTAAAACCTCCGTCAGTTCAATTTTTTTGCTTTTCTGACATATTTTTACAATCATTTTTGTCTTTATTTATTTTCAGTCCAGCCACCTCTCCATAATTTTCAATTTGATATAAAAGTTTTGGTCCTGAATTGAGTGGATCTTCAAGTATAAAAGCTAAATCATCTGCAAATGCTTGTAATTTATATTCTTCTTTTCTAATTTTCAGTCCTGTAATCTCATTCTCATCCCGTATACTCCTATTTAATATGTCTAGTGTCAAAATGAATATCAATAGTGATAATGGGCATCCTTGCCTTGTTCCTTTAGTAATATCTACTTTGTCAGTCATTTCTCCATTTATTATTCTTCTCGCTGTTTGCTTACTATAGATTGCTTTTATTATACCAAGAAATCTTGCCCCAAAGTCCATATGCTGTAATTGTTGATTCATAAACTGTCAATTTACATTATCAAATGCTTTCTGTGCATCCAAAAACATTAACGCCATTTGCTTCTCTAGATGTTGTTCATAGTACTTTATAGCATTCAAAATTGTACGCATATTATCTCTTATCTGACTTTTAGGAAGGGATCCATTTTGATCCATGTGAATGAATTCATTAAGAAATCTTTTAAGCCTGTTCGCTATTATAGATACAAATATTTTATAATCAACATTCAGCAATGATATAGGTCTATAATTTTTAACTTTTTGTAAGTCCATATCTTCTTTTGGTATCAAAGTTATAAAGCCTCTGTCCATGTCTCCAGGATTTTAGCTTCTAAAATCAATTTATTAAATAAATCCAGCATTAGTAATCCAAATACTTCTTCAAAGATTTTATAGACTTCTGGTGGAAGCCCATCAGGTCCCAGTGCTTTCCCATTTTTCTGTTTCTTGATAGCTTCCACCAATTCCATCACTGTAATTTTCTCCTCAAGTATTTTTTTATATTTTTCTGGTCTCTGCTTCCCCACCGCTAAATCGGAAGCAGCTCCTTCTGCTGCTCACAATCCTCTTTCCTTAGGCAGAAAAATTAGAATCCTTTTTAAAACAGCATCTTCCTCTTCTATTCCCCATTTTAAAGTGCTAATACCGAACAAAAGGCAATCCTCTCACCCAGATGACTTCATCGCTTCAATCTCACTCTTGCTGCTTCGCTACCAGAACTAATGGCGACCTGTCACCTCCAAAACAGCTGCCGGTCAAGAAACCTAAACTGGCTGCCTGCAGAGTTTTGCGCTCACCCACGCAGCACACCAGACTGTTTCCTTTCTTCCCTGACCCTACAGGTCGGTTTCAACCCAAAATTGGGCCCCCAGGCTGCTGCGGTTCAGTGCTTCTGCCTGGAGATCTTTTGTGTTTGTCAACATAACCCCCAAGTATTTCACCTTTTTCTTGACCCAAAACCCTGACTTTTTAGTCAATATATCAATGTCCTGAGATGACATATTCTAAATCAACGTTGTAGTTTTCTGTTTATTTTTTTAAACTCAGAAAGAAAGTTCTGCAGAGTCGGCTAGCAGTATAAAATCCTCTGGAAAGTTTAAGTCCAAAAGTTTCAAAAAAATAGTTTCAAAAATAGTTTCCATGATACTTTAGTTTCTAGTAATTTCCAACTTCTTTATTTTGGCTCAGATAGCCCAACTCCCCCCTCCTCGCCATCTGAAAGTCATGAAGTCTCAAAAATGACAATAGTTCCACAAAAAGGAAATGGCAGCTGCAACTAGAGAAAGACTCTTTCAGCATGAAAGATAAATATGCAGAAAAAAATAGTACCTAAGAAGCAGTGGCACCTTTTATTGTCCATTAAGAATGGCTAGCTACTTCCACAGTGAACTTGCATGAGTGCCTCACCCCAGCCAAGGACTTATCCGATCACTTCTTCTTCAAGAAGCAGTCTGAGAGTATTTGGCTACATAAGGGAGCAAAGAGGTTAATTTCCAAACCCTCCCCTTTCCCAGGGAGGTTTCTTCTGGCTTAGAAAACATTCTAAACCTATAACTGTGGAGCGCCTGTAGACAGAGTTCGAAAACTCAGCTATACCAAGGGTGGGTATTTCCACCAGAAGAGACTGTAGAACTATCTGCTAATTAGACAATTTCTGTATGTCTCTCCCTCCACTCTTGTTTTTTCCTTTACAGATCTAACATCTCTGTCAAGGCAATAGAATGTCTTCCAGGCTTGGTTTGGTGCATCCTGCCATCAAAGGCTAGAAGTGGGGGGGACGTATAGTGGACAATAAAGTGTGTGTATGTGATGGGAAATAGGAAAAGGGGAATTATCAAGACTGCAGAAGCTTGGACCAGTTTGTACCAACATCCAAGGCCATGCACCTTGGGTAAAATGTAGATTACTCCAAAACATCTCAGCATTCTCAAAACACTTTGGCAAGTTCCAATTGGCAGAAAACAGACTGGTCATGGGGGGAGGGCTGGAATGAAGGAAAACTTTTATGTAGCTTTTGAGTGCAGGAAAACAAGAGCTAGTATGACTTTATTGCAGCCAACATCCTTTTAGTAAAAAAAAAACACCTTTCGCTTCAACCAAATGGAGTTGAGAGTCTTTCTTTCCTAAGGGATCAAATTGGGGCAGGTCTGACAGTCTGCCTCAGACATCTCATGGTTCCAATTATACTTCAGGAAGTACTTGAGGAATTTCCTATGGGCTGATCTTGGAGCAGGTGTGTTCATTGATTTCCTGATGATCTTTGGGAAAGGAAATCTCAGGAGTTGTACTATCAAAGATGAAAAGCAAATCCACTTGGGACTGTGTGCCAAGTTTGAACAACATCATAGAGTTAAGTGTTGAAGTGGCCTAACGATACTTAGTATAGGCCCTCGGAGTTTTTGTTTGCCACGGATCTTTTACTTTGAACCCTGACACAGTTTTTTTCAATTAGACCCTTTCAAGAACCCTTTAAGGGAAAGATGGGTCAGAAGATTTATTAGAGGGCCATGAAAACATGTTAGTAAAGCACTTCACGGATAAAATAGCTTGCCATTGCTTGGAATTAGAAGTTAGTCTAATGACTAATGAAGAGATGAACAGAAGAATGACTTGTGAGCATATGTGGAAAGTGGGTACAACTTTTACTCCTGAGGAAGTAGATATAGACTTGGTACATTGTAATCCATCATCAGTGGATTGGATCTACGCTCATCTAGCTTCTATAAATGGCCAGAGAGGAGAGAGGAGATACATCCAAGCAATGGTAAATGTCTCACTTTAGGAAGGAGTTTCCCGGAAACCCTAAAGTGGGTTCTAGAATGATATAAGCCCCACTAATTAGACCAGAAAATCCACTCCATAGGAAGACAAATTATACTTTATTGATATTGGCTATGAGATTTTACCCACTTTACCAACAGAATCTGACATGTCAGATTGTGCAATATCCTCCTCCTTATAGCCTAATGAATTAGGCAGGTATTTGCATGAACCACCTCCAATTTGTTTCCTATGAGTTAAAAAATGGTTCAGCCCTTTTTGCCTACGTAACATTTCGTACTTATTTCTGTCAAGGTAATTTCTCTTACTCTCCCTATAGAGATACAGTAGACATCATGATCGGATGTTTGGAAACTCTAAATATCTGGGTTGGAAGTAACAAATTGAGACTTTGCTTGAACAAGATGTGGCTGTTCAATGAGAAACCACCTGATTCTCAGGTTGTTCCAATGACAGCATTCCATATTCCACCAGAAAGAACTGGTTCATAAACTGGGGGCTTTCTGGACTCTCAGATCTTACTAAAATAATATGGTGGAAACTGTCACCATGAGAATCTTTGTCCAGCTTTGGTCATTAGTTAAGACTGCTCCTTGAATGGGAAGCATTAGCCACACTCAGGCATGTCCTTATCACTTCTTGAATGGACTATTGTAGTGCAGTGTATATCAGACTGCCCTTGAAAACCACTCATAAAAAATTCATCTGGTACAGGATACAGCTGCCCATATAATAATAGGAAATCCCAAGTATTTTCATGTAATACCTGTACTGTGTTAGTTGCACTGGTTACCAGTTTCTTTCTGGGTACAATTCAGGAATGTAATAATAACTTGCAATATCCCATATGGTTTATCACCTGGATATCTATTTGACTGCTTATTTAAAGTAGAAACTACCCATTGGTAGATATGTGACTATAGCACAACTATGCTAAGAATATCTCCCCCTCCCAAGTCTGCAAGAAGAAACTTTGAAACAAGCTTTTTTTTCTGTTGGATGCTCATCAGATCAAGATTTTGTTGATTTTAGCAGACATTTAGGGACTAGTATGGAGAATCTATGTATCCTGTCACTGCTAATGATGTATGATTGTTCTTTTATAGTGATATCATTTATTATGAGACACTATTATACATTGTTTTGTAAAACACTTGTTGTTTGACAAACAGCATAAAATAATATATAATTAATAAATAATAATTCCCCCCTCTCTAATACGTTCAGTTAGCATACTACATCCATTTACTATGATTCACCATGCTTTTAAAAGATTAAATCATTAAAAGAAATATAAATGTATAGTATATATCTTAAGCAGTGGGACTCTATGGTTTCTAACAATCACAAGATGGTGGTGGTGGTGGTGGTGCTAATAATTTTCTGGGACTATATGCAGCATGGCATATAATTTATTTGAGATCCTAGCAAAAAGTGCAAAAAAAGGGAAATTTTCTTGACTTTAGATAAAATTTATTTATTTATTATTAGAATTTATAGGCCACCCAATCCCGAAGGACTCAGGGCGGCGTACATAGATAAAAATGCAAGAGCAAGTATAAATATAACAAATTAAAACAGCCCCCCCCCAAAAAAAAATTCATTAAAATACTCATACATCCTACATCCACACGGGGCCAAACATCCAGATATAAAAATTATTGACCCCAGGCCTGATGGCAGAGCCATGTTTTCACGGCTTTTCTGAAGGCCAGCAAGGTGGGGGTGGTGCGGACCTCTGGGGGTAGTTGATTCCATAGGGCCAGAGCTGCAACGGAGAAGGACCTAGTCCGAGGGCCCGCCAGCCAACATTGTTTGGTCGATGGGACCTGGAGCAGCCCAACTCTGTGCGATCTAACCGGGTGGAGGGAGGAATCTGGTAGAATGCGGTCCTTGAGATATCCTGGTCCTGAGCCATGTAGGGCTTTAAAGGTCAACAACAACACCTTGAATTGCATTCGGAAACCAATAGGGAGCCAATGCAGTTCGCGGAAGATGGGAGATGCGTGGGTGTACCGAGGGGCACTCACTACTGCTCTCGTGGCTGCATTTTGGACCAATTGTAGTTTCCTAATGGTTTTCAAGGGTAGCCCCATGTAGAAAAAATATGTCATTCTTGGCTCCTTGTCTACCAAGGCATTCAAATACTGGACAAAAAAATTGTCCAGTATGGTGGGATCTTGTATGGTTTCTTGAAAGGGTGCAAAACAACATGTCCAGAAAAGACATGTTCTTTACTGCTGAGAGAACCCAACCATAGGTTATCCCACAACAGCCTTAGCTAACCAGGAGGGACATAGATCTAGCAATCTATAATATAATATGTCACCACCACTTCCACAAATGTCTCCAACAATGATATCTAGTATCTTATCTCTAATAATACCAATCTGAAAACCAACCAGGTCATTGCCGACAGATGACAAAGCAGTGGCAAACTCAGTCTTGGCAAGCTTCCTCCAAAGAATGTCCAGCAAAAGTCTCACTACAGATGTAAGTCCACAGGAATAAGGAAGATCCCTTGCAATGAATGGCCCTAAAGGAATCCAACATACAGAGTTCAACTGATCTGGCTTTGGGTTCAACTCAGGGCAGTCCGCTCCTCTGCCAAAGGAGATTGAAAAGGGCCAGTATCACCCATCAAACATTCACTTTTGACACTGTTAAAGGTAGAATGAGACAATTGTCTCCACAGCAAGCCTGCATTGTATTTTGAAAGAAGAGAGGAGGAGAGCAGTAATTCCCTACCTGCAAATAACAATGAGCTGAAAAGTCGGAAACATTAGGCAATTAAAAATAATGCTTAACCAACTAATATAATGTTAAGCTCATTTAATCCTCCTGCTTTTGATTCTCAGCAGCAGCTGTTGTGTTCCCATCATTTAGACACATTCAATTTAAATCAATAGAATGAAGGATAGAGTGTAGGTGGTGTATATACTTCCACAGTACATTAGCAGCTTACTCAAAGGCTTGTGGATTTGTATGATTCATCCTTTCATGACTGCATAATCATTCTGGAAGGAGTTGAAAACAATCTGCGGTATCACTGATCAGGCTGATCTGAATAACGGTCTGCAAGCAAAATGGCTTTATCACAAAAAGAAGAACAGAAGGATTTTTGTTTTTTAAAAAGTCATCCTTAGCACTGATTTAAAACGAACACACATGCATACATGAACATGCAAAAGCCCTTGCTTTATGTAAGAGAATATGAAAGAACTGTGATTTGAGTCTCAGAGTTCTTATGAATATATAAGAGAAACACAAAATATACACTTATGTTGTCAGCAGCATTCATAACTGACTGTTTAAGCATTGACATTTCAGTACCGCTTAATTCTAAGTGTATTGTACACAGGGGTGTATAGGGTGCTCAGGGAGGGGTAGCACCTCTGGTGTAGGGGCATGTCATGTCCTTTTACGGCAGCTCATTCTAGGGCAGCT
>JANHGD010009198.1:0-14357 GCA_027560375.1 Imantodes cenchoa | reverse complement strand
AGCCAGCGTTGCTGGCTGGGGAATTCTGGGAGTTGAAGTCCACACATCTTCAAACGGCCAAGGTTGAGAAACACTGGTTTAGGCTGTAACCCTTCTCCCCCGGTGGACAATCTTGAGATACATCCCTCTAAATTGGGCACTGCTTTCGATCGGGACGAAGTCTAACGCAAAGGCAGCCGCGTTCTTTAACTCCGCTGAAAGCGAGGCTCTGCTGAGGCTGTCTGGCAGGAAGAACCTGGGAGCCGTCGGCAACTTTTAGCCACGGGATTAGCAAAACAGGTGCATTTTTTCATCGCAGCCAGACTACCGGGTAAGGCTGGTCTGTTTGTGGATTGTGTTAAAAAGATTTACTGATGGTGCTTTATAAGCCTAATTATATCGGCCTAACATTTAGGTAGGACCACCAATTAGTTTTATCTACAGTCATTTTTATCTAAGTATATATTAAATATGTTTCTGTATTTGACTGTATATGATTGTAACTTGTTGAAAAGGAGTAATAAAAATATTCAATTATCGTATGTTTAATGCTCATAGTTAAATTTTCTAAGAATGCAAAATATAATTGATGTTCATTTTGTCAGATTGAAAACAGACAGCATTACTATATAAAGAGATGACATATATTCCAATGATAATACAGTGAAATAAAACCTTGTACTAGGTGAGGCATAAGATTTAGGTGGATGAATAAGATGCTTAGTGTATTACTGTCAATCAATGTTTCTACTGTACACCCAGGATAACAATAATCTTAAATAGGAACACACCTATTATTGCAAAATCCTAACTAAGTACTTCATTACTTGTAAATGTCACTCTCAATTAATAAAGTAACAGATAACCACTTCACTTTTGTGTATGTGGCTTGTGACTATATTTGTATAATTGAAACACTGGCATTTTTAGAGAACTTTTATCACTTTATTTGCTCATCTTAGTCTGCATGAAATAATCTCTGTAGTAGTTATTTATTATTATAGTTGATCACAGTCAGCCAGATGTCTAGTGGATTCAGAATTTTTATCTACCTATTGAGTCCTTCCCAAGGACCTGGGACAGTCAACTATAAAAGTTCAATGATGTTAAAGATATTGTCGCTTCCGAGTAAAGCTGCTTTTGCAACTGATTCGTGGTGATTTTATCAATTACGATGGTGTTCAAGTGATGCTCCATTTGTTTTGGGATTGCACCCAAAGCACCTATTACTATTGGTATTATTTTTGCTTGCTTCTGCCACAGTCATTCTATTTCTATTTGCATGTCTTTGTATTTTGTGATCTTCTCCAGTTCTTTCTCACCTCTTCTGCTATTTCCAGGTCCTGCTATATCCACTCTCTGGATTTTCTTATCAACAATTGTTAGGTCTGGCGTGTTATGTGACAGATGCCTGTCTGTTTGAATTCTAAAGTCCCAGAATACTTTAGCTTCTTCAATTTCTATTACGGTCTCTACTTTATGATCCCATCAGTTCTTGCCTGCAGGCAAATGGTATTTCTTGCATCATTGCAATGCACCATTGTTGCTACTTTGTCATGCTGTTGTTTGTAGTCAGTCTGTGCTGTTGTTTGTAGTCAGTCTTCTTGCAGCTGCTAACCAGTTTTTTTCCAATTTCTATGCAGAAGTGGCACCAGCGGCCTGTTGCAGTCTACTAAATTCTGTCTGTCTGAATTTGTTCCTGATTGAGTGCAGCCAGAATGACCTCCTTTGTCTCTACCTTTAACTTTCCTGCTCTTAGCCATTGCCAGGTCTTCTTGTTATCTGCTTTGCCTCTGTGTGTGTGTGTGTGCATGCGCGCGCGCGCCATGTAACATTTTGCCTTCCATGTGTCTTTTATAGTCTTCATTTGGTCTTTCTTAAGTTTGGTCTCTCTAGTATTTAGTAAGTTTTCATGCTGCACTAATTTCTTCACTATCCTTCAGATATTCTTCCAATGGCCTTTCATCTTCTTCAGCCATCCCATGTACTTCCAAAATTCCACAGCCACCTCTTTTCCTTGCTAAGTAAAGTCTATCAAGGTTATTGTGAGGATGAAGGGCATATTTCATTGTCATTATTTTTCTGGTTTTCCTATCCAAGGCTTTTAGTGGAGTGCTTGAGTCCAGTCCATTATGTCATGCAATGACTGGAATAACCAGGTGTTAATTTGCATTGATGTTACTTCCTTCACTGAGTTTGAACTTTTAGATCTTCACTCTCATGGTGTATTCACTTCTAACATTCTTCTTGATTTCAGTTTGTTTGATGTTGTCACCTTGAAGAATGTTCAAGTATTTGTAGTGATCTGCTTCATTCAGACTCTTGATGTGACTTCCATAGGCATCTTGATTCCTTCAATTTTCACAATTTTTCCTCTGTTGATGGCAAGTTGGCATCTTTGTCTAATCCAAAGTTCATATATGGACAGTGTTGAGCAGTGATTTTATTTGAGATATAAAGGAGGTGGGATAGCTTGGCAGATGTTTTTGATGTTTGATAGCCACGAACTGTTCAGTATTGTTGACAGTTGCACTGAATCATTGCAACAGTGCAAAGATAGTGAGTATCCTTGAAAGATCCCTCTCTTGATATTAACTTCTCCAAGTCTATCACATTGACCGGCAATTACATCTTCCATTGTTATCATTGATCTTTGCACAAAACTCCTGATGTGTGCACTGACTTCTGTTATTTTTAGGCATTTTATTATCCAATCATATGGCAGGGAATCAAATGCTTCTTTGTAATCAATCCAAGCCAACCAATTCATGTTGGTTTTCAGTCCAAGCTACATTCAAGATGGTCTTCCTTCTTTTGCAATTTTATAAAATCATTTTGTCAATTAGGAGCTTCTCTGCTGTTAGGACACTTTCTTTTCTGTCCAGGTTGAAAGAGTGTTTTTAACTAGATGCAGTTGGACTGCATCAGCTACTATCTCAGTTAGCAATTTGAAAGGTAATTGGCTTGTAGTTGCCTGGGGCTGCCTCTTTTGTTAAATCTTTCATTATACCAAGAAGGTTCTGCCAGATGTTAATCAATTTTCAAATTTGCCTCCTTATAGTTTGCTCTTAATTGCTTGGCAATGAGTGTATGTAGACCAGCCAGATGTTTGAACCAAAAACCATGCAATTTAACCTAGCCTGATGCTGACCAATTGTTGATCGTCCCTACCCTTTTCTTCACCATTTCTGCTGTTATTACAAATTCTTACATTTCAGCTGTTTAAAAAATTCATATCCACCTCCTTTATGCAAAGAGCTGTTGTCTCACAGCTCAGAATTGCACTGTTTTTTCTTTGTCCAGTGTTGATTGTTTCATTACAGTTTCTTCATTGAGGATTGGAATAAACCAGTGGTGGGTCGCTGATCTGCTAGCCTCTGTTCTAGTGGTGGGTTTCTCTTACCTTCCCTACCAGTTCGGAAGTGTGCGTGTTGTGTTGGAAGTGTGCGCTTTGCGCGCGTGTGTTACATCTATATACTGACCCTCTGTACATGCACAGAAGCCTGTGCGCAGAGGGTTAGTTGCCAGCTGCTTTCAAGCAGCAGTGCCTGGGGAACTGGTTCGGAGGTGTGGCAAGCCAGCCATCACTACTGGTTCGGCAAATAGGGCCAAATTGCCGCCACCGGTTCACGCGAACCGGTCCGAATCGGTAGCAACCCACTACTGCTCTGTTCTGCTATTTCTGATTCTAGATATTGTTCTTTCCAGAACTGTGCATTCTCTTCAGAAATCCTCTTCTCACTGGGAGTTAATTTATAATAACAGTTCATTTAATCTTTCAATAACACTCTTTGTTTTCAGTCTTTGTATATTTGGAATGGTTAAACAACTTTTCTTCTAGTAGACCAACACTTGGTTGCTTAGCCAACAATCCTGAGTTCTATAATCCATTTCTCATCAGATGTCCAGGAATTTCATTATCTAGTGCATTGTTGATCCAGGCAATGGTCAATCTTGTATGGGTTTTTGTAAATTATGTCTCACCTTATTGTTAATAGGTAGTAGTAAGAAGCAGTTACTTTTAATTGTAGCTGCTTAATTAGTAAGGCAATTATCCTAGTAACACATACTTAATTGGTAAAGCATACTTTTCCCATTTTAAAAAATTGCCAAAAAATAGCAATGCTCACCAAAACAATTACTATTAAACAAGTTTTCATTCAAAGAATATGTTAAGTTCATAGTTGGTATTTTCATAATTTTTTTCCACTACAATAAATTTAAAGTTTCCTAACACAGTTTTACAAATTTACAAATCCTTCCTTCCTGCAAGGATTGCCCATCTTTGTAATATTCAAAAACAGTATTTACATCTGATTGGAAAGACTGCGAAACTAAGAGGTATTTTATTCCACAGAAAGTGTGATCAGTTCCTTGAATTTATCTATTTTCAAATTTGATATTTTACATCATAAATATGGAGATATTGCAGAAGAGGTAAATGTGAATATTGATCTCATTTTACCTATGTCTCAAATCTTACATGGAGGCAGAGCAGTATTCTTAGAATGATCTGATGGATAGCATTCCTATTCTGATGGACAGAAGAAATTATTTTGTCACTGTGACTTTCTTTCACTCTTATAGGAACAACCTTCCAAACCTCCTCTTCAAACAAATATTAAAAATGAAGCCATTCTATTTTGCTTAACATTAAACCATATGCAATTAATACTGAATTAATGCTAATACAGATAACAGCACAAATATAGAATCTAGCATTTTTAATTGTCTAGGAAGGCCCTTACTCTAAATTCAATAGCTGTCTGTAGTGATGTCCAGGTCTCACCTCATCCTTTATGTCTTCTTGCTGCTGAGCGCTGAAGATCTCCATTGCAGCCATCAGCCTCATCATTAACTCATCCACTGTTGTGTTTCCTAGCAACAAAGGACAGTTTAACTTCATAATATTAAAGTTATTTTAAAAATGAAAAAAGTCATTTTAGAAATAATCCAAAAATAATACCTTAGATTTTTTGTCACAAAAATGCAATTAATTTTATTTTAGTGTCATTTAATTTATATTTTAAAGTTTCTGAAAGTTTCCAACTGTAAATGTGAATCTAAATGAAAAAAATAGATTAATTATAATTTCTATCTCATCCTCATATCTAATAACCAAGTCATGATCTCAAACTAGGGATAAATAAGGAAGAAAGAGGGAGATTTTTATTCTTAAACATTTTTTTCAAACTGTCATAAATATTATCACAGGATCTTTTAACATATCTATTGATATTTCTGTGTTGAATTTAAATTTAACATTTACAATGAATAGCCCTGAGAATTACCGCTGCCATTCATTGATTCAAGGATTGCTAACATATATAATGATGAAGAACAGCCCATTTTCGCCTTAACTGGACACTATTTGTTGGATTATTACTCCTTGATTGCATTGTTAATGTAACGATATTTGAAATACATAAAGAAATTCCACAGCTCTATTCCATTGCATACGAATCTTGGTTTCAACCTCTGCAATACTTTTCACAGAGATTTTAATCCATCAGTATAGCAATATCCAGATTTCAGTGGAGAATATGGAAATACATAACTACTAAGTTTCAACATTCCAGTTGCTAGAAAAGTATTCTAAAATTTAAGCGATTTATAAGTAAGTATCAAGAGATCAAGAGAAAATTGTGAACTTTATATCATAAAACATCAAACTAACTGATTGAATATGAGTCTAGTTTTTCCCTCCAACTATTTCTGGATTTTTTTAGAGTTTCAAATTAGGGATGGTAGAAGTCCTGCAGACACATCTGATACCTTTTAAAAATCAATGAATATCAATGAAATATCTATAGAGCTATGAATACTCATAGAGATATTTTTATGAGACTGAGGTCAATGATAAAAAATTAGTATTCCCCACTCTCTGTGTGTGCTTTCTTTCTAATGGGAGAGAGGGAGAGGGAGAGAAAGAGAGAGGGGGCAAGTGGTGAGATTCAGCAGATTTGCACCAGTTTGGGCAAACTGGTTGTTAAATTACCCACCCCCGTTATCAAAGGTGCTGCACTGGGTGCTGCACTGCAATGGAGAAATGGGCAACAGAGTGGCTGGCATGAGGAAAGGAGAAGGCCGTTTTCCCTCTTTCTTCTCCTGCTCCTCCTCCTTCCATCATGCCGGCCGCTCCATTGCCTGTTTCTCCATTGCAGTGCAGTGCTCAGGAATCACTTTGATAGCGGGGGGAGTGTAATTTAACAACCGGTTTGCCCAGGGTCAGATTGGCCATCATGGGAGGCTCGTCTGGCACATGTGGCCGAGCTGGAGGACCGGGATGGGCCATGCCTCCCACAACAGCCAACCTGACCCTAGGAAAACCGGTTGTTAAATTATTTGAATCCCACCACTGGAAGGGGGAGATAGGTTTGGGAGGTGAAATTCCTTCCTTACACTCAAGTTACTAGAACAAGGGGTAAGTTTTTGAATGAGACATAGTTACTTCTCTAGGTAACTAAGATTAATCCTGAGACCTACTTCTAAAAACAAGCTATAACATTTGCCAATTCCCCCCCTTTTTTTGTTGAATAGCATCATAACGTGTAAACTTTACAAGCTTGAAGCAGAGCATTTTTAATCATTGATTTTCATACACTACCATGCTATATTAGTTTTGATCAGATACACAGTCATTGCAAATGTATGTAAGATAAATTCACCAATTTTTCATTTTATCTACCGTACAAGTACTTTGTTAATATAAGAATATAAATTATAATCCAGGAGAATTTATACACATTTATACACTACTAGTATAATCAGTACAAATTCAGTTGAAAGTTTAAATATAAAACATGTATCAAGCAGAATACATAGACTGTACCTTGTATTACATTCAACACCTCATTTGATGATCGTTTCCCCATAATAATAAGGAACAAGGGAAACTGATCTGTCTTCTGAGTCCGAATAGTTTGAGCGACAACACTGCCAAAGTGTCTTGTGCACATTGTTAGAAACCTGAAAAATAGGAATATTGTAATGAAAAGTTTGCATTAATAAATGTACCTTATTCATTTAATTTCCAAAATATATATGCATGTCATATAACTTTCATAATTTCACAGCAAAAATATATGCGGTACATTGTACCTTACTTTCAAGAAAAACAGAACTTCATTTGTTGTTAACAGTAGCCCACATTTTTTCCTTTTTTTATATTGTGAACAATTTTACGCAGACTCTCCTAATCTTATTACTTTCCATAGGGAACATCCACTTCCACTCTCTCTTTTTCTTCTATGCTGCAGTGTACCTATTTCTATTAAGCCTACTATCTTCTTTATATTTTTCTCTTAAGATCTAAATTTCTTTATATTGTTTTGCGGAACATTCATAGCTCTGTACCAATTCTGCTCCCAGATTTAATAGTTAGAAACAACTGAGACCTAGTGGTTTAGTATGATCCTTCTGTCAATTCTTAACTTATATAGCTGAAAACTTCGACTTTCGAAAGATAGAAGAAAACAAAATAGAACTAAATCTGTTAAACTCTAACATAAACCAAGGAAAACAAAATTAGTCAATTCATGAGAAAATTCTACAGCATATTATAAAACTATTAATGGGTGATCAACTTGAAAACAATACAGTATTAGATGCCAATCATCTAGAGATTATTCCATTATTATATATATATTTTTTTAAGCCTTTCCAAACTAAAGTCATCCCTTTTTTATTTGGTAACTTCCTTAGCAGACTGTGAAAATACTATATACATATCTTGTTTTCAATTATGCTTTGATAGAGCATCCCATTCTGATGTGATAACCACGAAATAGTTATCATATTTGCAGATGACATAAAACAGGGGCAGGATAGCTGCTATTTTAGAAGATTGATACAAAATTCAGGATAATCTTGGTAGGTTAGAAGGATGAGCTGAAAATAACAATGAAATTTAATAGAGATAAATGCAAAATTATACACTCAGGAAAGAGAAAAATGCAGAAATACAGAAAGTGGAATTCCTGGATATTAAAAATAACTTGGATCACAAACTGAAGATGAATTAGTGATGCGATGTAGCTGCTAAAGGAGAAGAAATTTTACGTTACGCCACTGTAGCAGCTTCCAAATATGGGAAGTATACTTTATTTTGCAATGATTACTATATAATGCCTCAAATATTGCCTACATTTCTGGGTAATAGGTTTGTAAGATTATTCAGAAAAACTGGAAGAAATGCAAAGAAATACAATGAGATTGGTTTTATGAAGGGGGGGGGGGGAGACTGAAAACTAAGAGAAGATGGCCTGAGGGAAATTTTCAGATTGCTGAAGGGTATTATAAACAAGAAGGTGAAAAACTTCTCCATCATTCCAGAGAGTAAGATATTGAATAATGGGTAGTCCTTGTCTTACAACTACAATTGAGCCAAAATTTATGTTGCTAAGTGAGAAATGTGTTAAGTGACTTTTGTTCCATTTTATCACTTTACTTGCCATGTTTGTTAAGTGAAATCTCTGCAGTTGTTAAATTAGTGCCACGGTTATTAAGTGAATCTGGCTACCCCATTGATTTTGCTTGTCGGAAGGTTGTAAACGAGAATCACATGACCCTGGGACACTGCAACCATTATAAATTTGAACCACCTGACAAGCTTCCGAATGTAAATCATGTGACCATGGGGCTGCTGCAATGACCATTTTTCCTAAGTGTGAAAAATGGTCATAAGTCACTTTTTTTCAGTGCCGTTGTAACTTTGAACAGTCACTAAATGAACTGTTGTAAGTCAAGGACTACCTGTATTAAATCATAGATACTGGTAAATGAAACCAACCAAAAAAGGGAAAAAAACGTATAGTGGTAAAAGCAACATGAAACTCAGATTAATGAAGGAGGTAATTCCCATTCCTAATTAGAATGTAGTCAAACAGTTACCTATCAGGAATGCTTTAATTTGGATTCCTGCACCAATTAGAGGGTTGGGCTTGATGGCCCAAATGGCTCTAAGTTTCTATGCACTTGGAAAATTAATGGGATAGAGATAGATCAATAATATTTCATTGACTTCTTGCAGTTTTCTTTATTATCTAGCTCTGCATTAACAAAAAATACAAAATGCTCTCAATGCTTTTTCTGGTTTATTCCTAAAATACAGATCATAAGAGATGGAGGGCAACGGATCTATATTATAGAGGAAAATATATATCCACTTCTCCTTTTTAAAGGAAAGTTTCTTACTCGGGCAACAGCCCTCCGCTATTCTGTTTATTCCTGACTCTGAATCCCACACTTTACTGCTGTAACAAGAACAGCAACAATACAACAAGAAATCAGTTGGCATTTCAATAAATTAAGATGACCCCCATTAAATTCAAATACTTATTTCTTTATAAGCAAAATGATACCACAGTGGAGAAAAGAACACGGCTAAAAGCAAAGCTTAATTTGGAATCTTCAAATGTTGAACAGAATGCATCGTCATGCCATCTCTTCGGATGACTCATTTTGAAAGGAGGAGAAAAACTACTAAACTCATAGATGCCAATTCTAGCATTAACGATTGTGTGATTCTTGAATCCACTTTTCAAACTCCAGTTTAAATTATCTGCGCAACTCCCATGCCCAAGGACGTGGCACTGGCACTGAGTTAAATTTCAAAAGGCCAAAAGCCATAGCTAAGCTAGTTGGATCAAAAAACCTAATCTATTAAGGATTATTACTATATGGCCCCAGAACCCGAGTAAAATAGGGACTTGACTGAGGGATAAAAACTTGAAACCTTTAGTATAAAGTTTTTTCCTTCCTACATAGAAAGTAATACCGTTTTTGGTAAGATATACATAAATCTTTAGGCACTTTGAAACCTGTTCCAAAAAAGTCTTATAAGAATCAAATGGAGATTAAAACCATTACCATATTTTACTTTTATTCTTTACAACGCAGGAGGAACTTTTTGCTCTCCTCTAAGGTATAATCAGACAGATATGATGACTTTGAGGTCCATAAGAACAGGTACTGAAGATTGAACTCTTTGGCAAGAATCAATACCATAATATTTCAGAAGTTCATTGTAAAAAATAACATATACACACACAAACACACACACCAAAAGTTGTAGATGAACAGCTTGCATATATAAATATGTTAATATAACTTTCAGTAATTAATTAGTGAAAGAAGTAATACATATCAAGGAGTCATGTTTTTGAAGATTGTGCTAGTTCCCTTCACTTTCATACTTACTAGTATGTTCTGAAAACACTAATTCTAAGCTTTTGACAAAAAAAAAAGCTTTCATCCATTATCATACTGAAGTCTGACATTAGTATTCTTAACACGATCTTGAATAAATGAAAAAACTGATAAAGCTTTTCACTTCCATTAGAGGACTGTTTGAAATTAGCATTTCTTTCAAGAGAAAAGGGTAGCTTATGATATGTTTTCAGATCTGATGGTAAAAAGTAAATGTCATAATAATAATGAATTATGAAAGACCAAATGCAAATATAGAATGCTTTAATAAGATCCAATTTAATAAAGTCTGTAAAAATAATGGACTTTTAATAACACAGGTCACAAAAGGCAAAACAGTGGAAATTCTGAGGACTAGCCACTAGCAGAGGCTTATTAATTCTTAATTATGTTCATGAAAGGCAACTTAAATCGTGTATTTTCTTATGCCTTAGGATAATATTTTAGGTAACAACTGATCTGAAAACTACCTGATGAGCATAAGCCTTTTTGTCCCATGCTTTAGAAGGTAAATCTATCTGAAAAGACAAACGGCATTAAAATGTCACAGGCTGAAAAGCATTTGATATCAACATCCAAAACAGAATCAGAACACTTAATTTTCATATTATTAACAAAAAACCGTATATACTTCAGATATCTAGAATGATAAATAAAAATCCTTGATTCCAAAGTGAGCATGATTCTGAGAACTATTAAAGTTTGAGGACAAAATTGAGTCAAGTTTGTCCTCAATATTTTATTTAAATAAAGCCAATAACACAAAAAAAGTCAATTTTGTCTTTTTGGCTTTATTTAAATAAAATATGTCATCTCAATATGGAAGTTACTAACTTTTTAGTAAATAATCAGATGTGATTAACAAGTAGTTCAAAAGTTAAGAGCAATTGTAAGATAATGTCCTACATGTGCTAGTTGGCCATTTCTGCTATGTGGAAACCACAGAGTGAGATGAAATGTCTTCTGATTTTATTGGGAAATATTTAGCAAGTTCACGTCCAAGTCTAGCGCAATGATGGGTTTCAAAAATATATATATATATTTTGCTACCAATTCTGTGGGCGTGGCTTGGTAGCCGTGGCTTGGTGGGCATGGCAGGGAAAGGATACTGTAAAATCTCTATTCCCATCCCATTCCAGGGGAAGGCTACTGCAAAATCTCCATTATCTCCCCACTCCAGGAGAAGGTCCCCATTTCCCCATCCCCTTTCCTCCCAATCAGCTGGGACTCGGGAGGCAGAGAATAGATGGGGTGGGGCCAGTCAGAGGTGGTATTTACCGGTTCTCCGAACTACTCAAAATTCCCGCTACTGGTTCTCTAGAACTGGTCAGAACCTGCTGAATCCCACCTCTGCTTATACTTATATCATCCTGGTTGAACCAATTGCTAAGTTATATATGCCATGCTCCGTAGACTATTTAGATAAATTATATGATTTATACTGAAAAAGAAACTTTTAAATTTTAGAGAAGTTTGAAAATACTTATTTGATGTGACCAAATCCAATTTAGCAGACCAAATATTTGAAGAAGAGCCCTAGTGCTCTTTAAACATGAGCCAAGAAATGGTGAAATTTATTTCTATACCTATTTATGGTAAATTTACTGTAGAGTTTTTTCAGAGTAAAAGAATACTTGTTGAATATTAAATTTATCCAACATCTATTTAATATGATTAATTTTATAGTGTGCAAAGTCAATATGTCTCATTAAAATATGAATAAAGGAATAACATTTTAGGCTATTAATATTTAATTTTTAAATGTAGAACTGGAAGCTATGTTTTATTTATTCATGACATGACTATCTTAGACAATTCTACATGCCATCCACTTAGTCCTGCCTTTCTTTGAAGACAATTGTTACTTTTGACTGGGTTTTGGAACATTTCTTGCTACATCCTTCTATGTGTAATAACTGGTTAGAAGCACCCTATCTTTGGTTAGAGGCTTCTTTAAAAGTTCTTAAATTTCCATTATTTGGAATTTGTCACCAAAGTTACCTTTTATCACATAACTTGCAGAGACGCCTCAACCAAATCTGATGGATTAGAATAACATAAGGCTGTTGTTCTACATAAGTGAAGCAAAGGTTAATTTATATATTATTTTTATTCATAGTTATCATATGATGGTACTAGACATTTGGTGTTTATGTTAATGTTTCTATCTTGAGCATCAGTTTACAATTATTGTATGTTTTCATACTATTATCATGCAGCTGGAAAACAATGACAGCACTATTCTCTATATGGTATGAAAAGACAAACTGCAAATGTTAAATGTGAATGGAGAAGGGAAGATTATGTACTTGTATGGGTAATTATAATACAGAGTGATCTTTAATTCATCCATCACAACTATCATGCCCTAGGTTTGAAGGCCCCTATCTCCTTGTAAAACATATTCAAAACATACAACAAGCTATCACCTCAAAGCATACTAGGTGATGTCCTTATTCAATTACCTTACTAACAATTCATGCATTATTGGAAGAGAGGTTATATGAAGAGATAATCACCTTCCATCCTGCCCCTTTGTTCTTAATGTTTTGCTACTGGGAAACCATTCACAAGTATAATCCTCAATGATACTACTTAGTAATTATGACTGGATGACAAACAGATATGATCAATTTATGAACCTGTTTTGAAACCCTATTCTAATAAAGTCATTAGATGCTGCCCTTGCCATGATCCTTCTAAAAGCTTCTTAAGTTACAAGAACACACAGCACTATTTGTGAAACAATTGCTGATTGCAGAATGCAAACCTTGAGTTTAACCATGCTGCAAATTGATCTTGACATTCTGTTAAGACCACTGCTAAAATCAAAAGCAAAGGAGAAAAGGAGAAAATGAGTGGGTCGCATGTAATCAAGAAACAGGAGGATTCCCTTCTTTGTTTCCTCCTCAAAATAAGACATACACAAACTTGCCTGCTATTGGTGTATCTTTCTTATTTAAAACAAACATTAATTAGATTCCTGACCTTAGGTACTTACAATCTTTTCCTTTTGAAAATAAAATGAGACAGGACTTTGAACATCTGGACAAAGTAAAACTAATTCTTGGCAGCTTTCTCATAAAAAGTCCAAAACAAGGATTACTATGTGAAGAACAGCAGTTTTTCCTGTACAATATGTTTTTATTGAATGTTTTCATTCTCTTAGAAACCTCAAGAAATGAAGGTGGAGGAGTGATGCTTAAAACAGCTGTTGCATGGTTTGCAGTGGTCAAAACACTGTTCTAAGACTGGGGCGATCCAGTTTTAATTTCCTATTTAATGATAGAGCTCATTGGTGAGCCCAACTTACCCCAGAAGTTACTATTATGAGGAAAAAGTGAAGGATAATTCCATTTATATTGTCTTCAGCTTTTGCAGAGAAAAAAAAAATAGAATGTAAGCCTAATAAACAATAAAAACCTTGCCCAGTTGTTATACTGAGTATATAAACATCAGAAAGTTAAACATGACAATAAATGTCTCCCTCTGCCTGTGACTTCTTAAAATAGCTGTGCCTTTTAGTTTCAGTTTATTAAAATATACAATTATAGTTCCAATACAAACACACACTTTTTTAAAAAAGTAGGTTTAAATACCTATTCAAGCCTAAGCATGCACACCCGGGAGAGTGATCAAGTCCAGAAACTTCTAATTGTCATTGGTATATTTTTAAAATGTGGCTACAATTCTAGGGACTTCCCCATTCTGGTCATTTAGTAGTTAAGCACGATTGCTAGTTGAGAATGATCTGGTAATTTGTAATAAGTAGGGAGATGGTAGCTAGGGCAATTCTGAAGTATGTATGGTACTGTTTCAATTTGAGATGCAGATATATGAATGCTCTTGATAAGGAACAGCATTGAATCTGCCCAAAAGTGCTACTCACGGTACAATATTCAGATGTACCAATGTGAGAGCCATCCTATGAGATGGAAATAATACATTATATAAATATTTAGGAATAGTAAAGGGAGAGTAGGTGAGTTCATTATAGTAGAGATATGAAGTATTAGCCGAGGTGGCGCAGTGGTTAGAGTGCAGTACTGCAGGCTATTTCAACTATTTGCTAGTTCAGGAGTTCAGCAGTTGAAATCTCACCGGCTCAAGGTTGACTCAGCCATCCATCCTTCCGAGGTGGGTAAAATGAGGACCCAGATTGTTGGGGG
>JANHGD010009197.1:162849-173053 GCA_027560375.1 Imantodes cenchoa | reverse complement strand
GAGTTGAAGTCCACACATCTTCAAACTGCCAAGGTTGAGAAATACTGGTCTAAGCGGTTAAGGCACCAGGCTAGAATGCAGAAGACTTGTGAATTCAAGTTCCTCCTTAGCCATGAAATCCAGCTCAGCCCAACTCACTTCACAGTGTTGCTGTTGTTGTGGGTTAAATAGGAAGAAAAAGATGTGCTGGCTATGTTTGTTGCCTTGAGTAATTTGTAAAATAAAGGTGGAATGTAAATAAATAAAATCTATGGGTGTTTTTTTCTTTTATAAAATTTGTTTTGCAGATCCTCTTACTTCACCTAGCTCATCATTGTTTAATGATTTTGCTGCCCTCAGCTTATCTCAAAGAAGAAAAGTAAGTATCACCAAACATTATAATTTCTGTATCCAAATAATAAAAATTATGAATATGAATAACATTTGAATCATAATTATTATTAATAGTAGCATATTAAGTACATTTGTGAACTTTATATTGTAATACAATTATTCAGTTATTTAATAATGATCCGAACAAGTTTCCTTCACTTTATGTACCATCTCTTGTAAACATTCAGTATGAATTTTAATACTATAGTATTATTGGTGACTAGTGTTAAAAACAAGTATTTCAGTTAAGAAATTGTTACTTTTTAATCAAAAGCAAACTTATTCAGAGTGTCTCTGGATCTTGTTGCACCCATGCACAGTCTATTCAGCAATTTCCATACATCCCAGTTTTCTCCAGACGAGGTGCCAGCTCCTCTGTTGGTCCTATCCAATGTTGATTTTTCTTCTTTGTAGTTTTCCATAAGCCACTCTGCTTTCAAATTGTTTGAAGTCTTTCATCAACTCAAGGAACCTTTTCCTAGATTTTAATCTCTGATGAGCTGGTTGTAGACCACAGAGAGACAATTGCAAACAGCAGACAGGACAACGCCAAGTAGGTGGTAGATCTTATCTAGAGGGATAAGTTTAAGGCATCCAGTAATAATTCTGCTGGCTTCATTCGGAGCAACATCTACTTTCCCAGTGTGTGCTGGTTTATATCAGATTGGGCAAGTGTATATTGACCTGCTGAAAAGCAAAGATCTAGAGCTGCTATCTTAAGGAACCTTGGTTTGGCACCCCACTAGGTTATCTATTTCATTATCTTTATCAGAATTATTAGGAAGATAAATATCCCTGGATGTTCTTCCAGCTATCTAAATTATTGAATTTTTGAACATTACTTGGGACAAAATCTCTTTAACCTGTTTCCCTGCAGTGATCACTATCAGTATTAACTTAAAAAAAAATCAATTACATGCTATCTAATAGCTTTCAATTCCCAGCGACTCCATTGTTGTTGGTTTTTTATTCCACCTTTATTTTATAAATAACTCAAGGTGACAAAAATTCCTAATACCCATCTCCTATTTTCCCCACAACAACTTTAGGAAGTAAGTTGGGCTGAGACAGAATAACTGGCCCAAAATCACCCAATTGGCTTTTCATGTGTAAGGTGGGACTAGAACTCACACTTTTCTGGTTTCTACCTTGGGTACCTTAACTGTTAGACCAAACTGGTTCACCATGACAATTTATTCTCCATGACAATCAATTCCTAACCTGTTCTTTCAAGTATCCGAACAGTGCATTCATTGAACTTACTGCTGGTCATCCTCCTTTTCTCCTACCAGAGAAGACCTGGAACTGGATTTTTTTCCATAGAGTTGAGTCTTAACACAAAATGTCAAAGCAGGATAGTTTGAACCTGGTTATTTGTGCTTCAAGTCAGAATTTTGGGTTGATTTATTTCCATTGGATTGTTTTCTTCATTATCCATAGTATTTGGAATAATAGAGTTGGAATGGACCTTGGAGATTTTCTAGTCCAATTAACTGCTCAAGCAAGAGTCTTTATACTATTCCGACAAATGGCTGTCTAATCTCTTCTTTAAAACCTCTAGTGTTGGAGCACCCATGGCCTTTGGAGGCAACTGTTCCAATTATTAATTATTTTCACTTGTCAGGAAATTTCTCCTTAGTACTAGATTGGATCTCTCCTTGATACATTTCCATCTGTTACCTCTTATCCTGCCTTCAGGTGCTTTGTAAATTAGGTTGACCCGCTCTTTGTGGCAGCCCCTTAAATATTGGAAGACTGCTTGCATGTCATCTCTAGTCCTTCTTTTGTTCAATATCAAAGTTCAAAGTCAGCAATATTTTTCCTATCTTGCTTCTCTGAAACCCAATTTTTGTTTCCACAGAGTGCCACAGGGAATAAATAGCATGGCTTGTATGATTCTCTTCTTTGTAGATATAGACATAATAATGGCATGTGAATATTTTTTCCAAGGTTTTTCTGGTTGCTCTACCAAGTGCTAGTTCGTGGCCTATTTCTTGACTGCTGTTCTTTTGCTGTTTATATCCACTGCTGAAACTATCCACTGCCTCAGTTTCTTCACCGTCAATTATAAGGCTGGTGTGTACTTTGCTATCATTAATTTGTGTTTAATTTTAATCCCATTTTTGGGTTCTTTGACTTTAGTACTAGGGCCTACAGATCCTTTGCATTTCCAGTTATATTTTTAAAAAGCATTTATGTAGTATTCCAATCTACAAAAACTCTGCTTGGTATACAAGAATAGAATGTACCATTAAAATGTTTACATAGCCATAAATTAAATAGCGACTTTCATATCTTTGCTATGGGTCAGATGCCTACTTAAATAAAATAGGCTTTAGCACCTTATAAACAATTCAGAGGGATGGGGTCAGACATCAGGGAATAATTTTTTTATCTAGAGCAGATGTAGTGTTAGGTTTGGAAGTCAAGCAATCAGGTCAAAAGAAGTAGGCTCTTCTGTTTTAATACTTACAATTGGCGCTGCTTTATCTAACTGATAAGTGTGCTTTTGATTCTTCTAAAGAATACTTTTGCTTCTTGGAACAAACGGTCCTCAAACCTTGTAATAAATTGAGAATCAAAGATTCAGGAGAATGAACAGTACTTCTATCTCATTTACAACAGATGAAAATAACGAGTGGCTATATAAAAAAATCTCTGTTTGCCAAAGGTCATAACAGCAGTTTACACATTTAGTGTAATGCATGATTATAAATGTGTTAGGATGCTATATTAAGGGACTTTTTAAGAGTATTTCCACTTCTTCACAATAACAATATTCAAACCCTCAATATTAGTTTTTTCTACCCACAGACTCAATAAATCCCATCTACATCCTGATTTCAGAATGTGTGGGCTTTGGATAGGATCCACACTGTGTGTGTTTCCCCAGTTTCATTAATTAACACAATAATGACCAAAACAAGAACAGTACTATTGTGTCTTCTTAACATTCTGCTGCAAAGGCTAATCATAGTTCATCTTATTATTTCTTCGTATCCAGTCACTTTCACAAAACTCGGCAAAATGAGGATTTCATATTCAGATCATCCAAAATTTCATTTATTATTTGATAAGAGCGTTGCCTTGCCTCTTTCCCTGTCTCTGTTTTATTACTCTCCTTCCATAATTTTGATATCATTTTTTAGAGCCAGCAAAAATAGACAACATACCCTTTAGCGCCTATATTATAAGGGAAGGAAATACTATTATAAAAGTTAATTGTAATAGATACATGTCTGCACCAGCATAGAATCCATATATGTGAATTTTCAGATGGTCTCTTTAAAAAAAACCATAGTTAACAACAAGCATTCTGCTATTCTACAAAATTTATTTCGAAAATTGTTCTGTAAAAATTTCCAGTGTTTATTATATTTAAATATAATATCAGTGTGTCTTGTCCATTTGCAGCTTTAACATATCTGTAATCTGTTTGGCAAATGATTAAAATATGAATAAATCTGGACATCAGTTGGGTTACTGAATTCTAACAGATATTGAATTTCTAGTTCATTCTGAACCTTCAGTTATAATTTAGGCAAATGATTGTGCTGTGAAGAGACAAACATAATTCAACAGTTACTAATAGAATTTTCTCAAACCTTAATAATAAACAGCCTAGACACTTATACTTTCATATTAGCTTGCTCTGATGGATTGTATTCTTTTTCTAATAAAAACACTGCAGATTTGAAAAAGTGAAGTACAGCTACTTATGTCACTCGATTATGTTCTTTTTCCTATACGGAATTGCTTGTTCAAGGTACACCTCTTTAAGTTGATGAATGAGTGGTTGAGAATGTAATTTTAAAAGAAAAAATAAATGGGAAGGTTATATTTTTATACCTCTCTCCATTTGTAGCTTTAGAAAAAACATAGTAAAGGACAGTCAGTTATAAGACAGGATTTTAAACCATCCTTGTCTTTATGATATAAAATGAAATTTCATTAAGGACTGCCTGATCGAGAATATATTTTAAGTAAAACTAATCTTGAAGAACATTTTTTTGTTTTCTTTAACATAGGCAGATATTTCCACAAGTAAGATTGAATCTACAAATTTAATATGAATACAGTTTTCAACTTCTACATATAGCAAAGCTTAACTTAAAACACATATCCTTTAAATCAGATGCTATCGTTGTTATGCTTTAATGCATTGATAGTTGAATTGAATTTTACACGTACTCCCAAGTATTTTTGTTAGACTTTTTTTTTTAAACTTGCTGCTCACTTCCCAGTATTAGATGTTGAGCAAGAAGTCAATATCAATAAATAATATGGTGATATATTTTCTGAAATTCTTCCTAATATTTTAAAATGAAGTCTGTGATATAAGAATTACACTAACTTGTGTGCCTATAATGACACAACATGCTTAATTTCTGTAATAAGATTAGTATGGTATTGCTAAGTACTCTTTAATATATTTATAGTTTTTAATATAAGACTAAATTTTGCCATATATAATGTATGGGGGTGATGTAAGTAAATAAATATCATTACTTAAATCATCGAACATGCACTATAATGGGGTGCAAAATAGAAAGATGCTTTGTATTTTGGCATTCTTTATTTTGAGAACTGGAAACTTTACACTTTTATTCTTTAGCATGAATTATTCATGCATTCCTGGCCTATTTTCCAACTATTAGCTGGTAAAAATTGTACATTTGGATTCGTGAAAGCCACGGTATCCCTTTTGTTATCATCAGAGTACAGTACTGACTGCAAGGGTATAGCAGAGACAAATTTAATAAACACATATAGGATTTGATATCCTGCATTATGCATTAATATGTTTGGAGGCATAGTGTGTATATGAGTCTGTGTGCATATACATGGACAGATCTACAATAATGGGGGAAGGGTTTTTAGCGGAAAAACCTTGGGCTTTAATCCCTTTGCTTTATGTGTGAATGAATTTGAACACCAAAATATTTATTTTTTCTAAATAACCATAGGATGGATGTATACAGCTTTACTGAGTAAAGCCGATAAAGAAGTGGATAAACTCCCGGTCTTTTTGTTATCCAGAAGAATCTTAAAGAGAAAGAAGCATCATTTATTTAGGGCTTGTCTGTATTTCAAATATGAGTAGTCACTCTGAAGTTACATCAGTGAGCGAGGAATGATCAAAAAGCATCTGGATCCTTGTTTAGATGAATACAGAATTTCTCTGGTGCCATAAATGTTTGTGGGTATTAAATGGATGGGTAATATAGACAGTTTGAAGTTCACAATTCTTTCCTGGTACCAAGGATTTAGCTTCTGGGTAACTTCATTATCGAGTCTACCTGTGCAATATAATTGTTTGAGAATTCACACTTAACTGTTAAGAAAGAAGTGCAGCTGAATCTCTTCTCAAACTAATACAATTAACTAATAAACTATTACTTTTTTATTTTATTAGTAGCGGTGCAATCTTTGTATCTGGCTTCTCTCTAGTATTTTTACATAAAGATTGTTTTAGTTTGATGATTTCTTTTGATTTCTATTATAGCAATATGTTCTAGCAATTTGCTATTACATTATAGAGAGCCAGAATTAAGATTAAGGAGGTACCATGAAATTACATCCAGCCCTTTGTATTATGCCATTTTGCAATATTTTTTTTCATTTAGAATAGGCTCTCCATGATTTAATCTTCAGTTACTTTTATGTTACTATATGCTGTGTAAGCCTTAGCATTACTCGACAGAAGACCTGCATTTTATTTGCACAAACATCTAGATTTGGTTCTAAAAAAAGGTATGCTATAAATATACTTTTTTACTCTTTATTCTTTTTGTTGGATTGTCCCTACATTTTTGTAAAATAATGTTTATATGGTTTAGGATTGGAATTGGCTAACTGAATGTTAGTTGAAATTGAAAATTCAAGCTTTATTAATCCTGGCTAATTTTTTTAAAAGTATGATGATTTTATGATGACTTTTTACTTTTCGTTTAGTTTTTATATTTTATTATTTTTGTACAGCAAATTAGAATTCAGTACTAAAGCATTATTTGATATTGCATATGCATATTTAAAAGTATGATTCCAAATTTACAAATGTTTGCTTACCAGAATGTTATCTGCTAGCAGAAATCAATGTAATAAGATAACGGGTGAATTTTAGAATTGATTGAAAGCTACGTTTGCAACATGGACAATTTTGTTCTTTAAAAAAAAAGTTTATCCATGGCTATCTATCTATCTATATCCATCCATCCATCCATCTATCAGCTATTATCTATGATAAAAAGAAACAAGCATTAATAAACATTATTTATTTTGTGTTATTATTTATTTTTAGATTTTCTGAAGAATCTTATATATCACTTGGTTACTATAATAAAGGAGTCTGCATCTATATCTATCTATCTATCTATCTATCTATCTATCTATCTATCATCTATCTATCTGTCATCTATCTTTATCAATCAATGTATCAATCTAGGTAAAAACTGACAGTAGAATGACTTACCTCCAGAAGTTGTGGGTGTTTCAACATTGGATATTAAAAAAAAAAGATTGTACAGCCATTTGTCCAGAATGGTATAGGATCTCCTTCTTGGGCAGGGGATTTGATTAGAAGATCCCCAAGCTCCCTTCCAACTCTGTTATTTTGTCTTCTGATATAAAATAAGATGCACATAACTATTTGCAGCCAATTAGCATATCTGCTTTTAAGTTTCACTTTATTGATTTTACTAATATATTTCAATACATTTATCAAATACAAATAAAAGAGAGTTCAGTTTGATCACTTGATTTTCTCCCACTTAACATTTATTTGAAACTATTGGGATATGTTATCCATAATTTTGGGTTGAAATATATCCTCACTTCAGACTTAATGTTGCATTTGTCTTAATTAAAAAAAAGTCTGAAAAGATCCAGATGCTGTTGGGAGTGGGAATGCTCAAATGAAATGAAGTGGCTGTTGATTCAGAAGCTTACTGATTGCTGTCCTGTATCACTGTTGTCTTCCAGTGGGATTATGAAACTAACTGTCAGCCTCGTTCTTCTGAACTTATGACACCAAATAAAAGAGCAGGTAAGACCCTAGCCAGGAGAGTTTTTACACAGTTGTAACCTTATCTTGAAAAGAAAAGTTGAGGTCAGTCATTCATTCCCATGCAAACTCCTGCCTTGATAGATTATGTGCCATTAAGGATCCAGTAACTATAGTAAAAGAACAAGCAATCAAGAAAAACACTGCAGACTAAAACTTGGTAGAGTACCATGAAGCCTTGGAAAAGATATTGATATCCTTCAAAATGCCCATACCTTAAAAAATGAGAATCATGTAGGTAGTGGTACTCCTTGCTGCCATTTCATAGAGTATCTCTGTCACAAGCTAAGGAAGTGAAAACTGGACATTGAAGAAGCAGAATATAAAGAGTGTTTGTGATTTTGAATTTTGATATTAGAGAAGACTCCCATGAATTCCATGGGCAGCCAACTAGATGATCAAATAAATCAATGCTAAATTCTCACTCAAGACATTAATGACCAGACTCAAAATATTCTACTTCAGACACATTATGCAAATATCTTATTATATATAGCTCTCTGGAGAAGGTCTAATAGTGGGCAAGGTGGAAGGAAGGAGAAGAAAACGATAATGAGCATCAAGGCTGAAGACTCAGTTATAGTAATGATGAGTGTACCACTGGATCTGAAGGATCAACTTAGAGATAGATCATCATGGAGCAAGACTACCAGTATGTGGTCACTAAGAATTGATTCTGATATGATGGCAAATAATCAGTTAATCAATAAATCAGAGAATGAGATCCCATTCCTGCTTCCATCAAAATGATAAAATCAACCTTGTACTATCTGAGTACAATTTCTACACCTTTCGTGTTTGTGTGATGTCATAATACACTTACAAAAAGAGTGGAACTTTCACTATGATGGTGTGATGCTCTTTTTGCATTCTATCTCATCATTCATTATGGATTCCTCTGTTTTCTTTTTATATTACTTTTTAATAATATCACTTTATTAAGCTTATTATAAGATAACATACAAATGAAAATAGTAGAACAGGGGGAAAGGAGAAAAGGATGATGATATAGAGGATGAAGGGAAAAAAGAAAAAAGTATTAGCTTCTGAATCTTTTCAGTGCAGTAAAATGAATATAATAACATTATAGCTTCAACTTTTTACTTTGCATACTCAATATAGATTTGTGTCTCTCTCACACACACATACATACTTGTCTAATATGTAAATTCCAAAGACAAAATTTTATTTTTTCCTAACCGAAGCACAAAATTTAGAAGCAATTTACAGATAGAAACAAAATTGATGTATTCTTCTCTTTAATTAAAACAGTTAATTTGGCCATCTCCACTAATTCCATCAGTTTCTCAAACCCTTCTTCCTTTGTGGGAATTAACATACCTTTTCATTTTTCTACATAAAGCATTCTTGCTGTTGTCAAATGTATAACCATTAAGTTCCTTTTTTTCCCCAGACTGTTGTCCATTAAACCTAGAAGAGAAGTCTCCGGTTTAATTTGTATATTCATTTTAAGAACCTTCAGTATTAAAATATGGATCTTACCCCAGTATTTATTTCATTTGTCACAAGCTTGGATTCTATTGTATGAATGGGCTAAGGCAGTGGATAAATTGAACGTGTACATACCAAAATTGGATGAATGGATGGATATGACAGAAGGAGGGAGGTAGGGAGGGGGAGAAAGAGGGGGAGAGAGGGAGAGATAATGAACTTCACTTTTTGGTTGCTGTTTCTTGGTTTGTTCTCTACTGGTGAAAGCAAACTTCATTTATTGTGCTATACCTGGCAACTTTTTCACCTTTTTGTGTTCTCCCCATAGATTTACTACTTAAAGAAGGACTTCTTCATGTCTTCACATAAACAATGTCAAAGTGATTTAACAATGGCTGTTTAACCTTGGTCACTCATTTTAATTGCTATGCAGTATCTTGAGACCTATTAACAACCTCTTTCCTTTTAAGCCATCTGCTGGGTGAGAGTTTCTGTGTAGCATACTGCTAGGTCTTTTTGACATGATGTTTTATTCCTTTCTTAAACACAGCAAATATCCTCTGCTACCTAAAGATTAGAAATAATCTTAAGAAAAATCTAAATTGATGGAATAGATTCTGATATTGAAATGATGAACTAAATAACTTGAGTGCTTCATATCTGGGTTTTAAATACAAAACTACCCCACACACCTTCAAATCTTGGAAAGTTTGTTTAGATGAAAATGGAAAGTTTCTTTCCAATGTTCAGATCCAGATTTTTAGAAACAAATAACAGAAAAAATATTAAGCATTTTTGAAAGATCCTACCTGTTCATTGATATTAACAAATGTTAATTACATTTGTTTTTCAATTATTAATATAAACCAAAATTTTATGTTGGTCATAAGCGTAAAATAATTTGGAATCAAGTAAATCAATAATACTGCCCTTCTTAAATTAGGTTGCATTTCATAAATACAAGTATGTCACAGAAGTGAGTACATCTCCTCACATTTGGTAAATAAGTATATTTTTAAATGTGACAACACTGAAGAAATGACACTTAGTTACAATGTAAAATAGTAAGTATACAGCTTGTATAACAGCATAAATGTGCTGTCCCCTCAAAACAATGCAACACACAGTCATTAATGTCTAAACCACTGGCAAGAAAAGTGACTACACCCTTAAGTGATAATGTCCAAACGGGGCTCAAGTGGCCATTTTCTCTCCCTGGTGTTATATGATTCATTAGTGATACAAGGTCTCAGGTGTGAAGGGGGAGCAGATGTGTTAAATTTGGTGTTATTGCTCTCGCTCTCTCTTTTTTTTAAA
>JANHGD010009197.1:126220-146779 GCA_027560375.1 Imantodes cenchoa | reverse complement strand
TATTTTAATATATAAGCACTTTCTAACTTAAGAAAACTCAAACACTTAAACATCTATGATTACAGACCTTCAATTACCGTATTTTCCGCACTATAAGGCACACCTAAGAGCCTTAAATTTTCTCAAAAATCGGCCGTGCGCCTTATAATCCGGTGCGCCTTATGTGTGCACTGAGTTCCAAAATCTGTAAAAATGTTGTTGTGTGACTTTGGTAAGCGCTCTGCTTGATTGACTGTCGGACCATTTCCCGACGACACAGGGATGTAATACGTACACTACGTATGCTGGCAATGATAAACCAATCAGAGAACATTATGTAATACGTACAGTACGTACGCTTACGCTGCAAAACAACATTTGTTTGTCTAAGGACCCCCAAAAATGGCACCAGTGAAGAGACATGCTTATGAGGCACAATTCAAACTACAGGCTATCAGTTACGCAGTTGTAAATGGGAATAGAGCAGCTGCGAAAGAATTCAACATCAATGAATCTATGGTTCGGAAGTGGAGGAAGCAAGAAAATGAACTGCATCAAGTTAAGAAGACAAAGCAGAGTTTCCGCGGGAACAAAGCGAGGTGGCCACAGTTAGAAGACCAACTTGAACAATGGATTGTTGAACAAAGAACAGCCGGGAGAAGCGTCTCTACAGTCACCATTCGACTGAAGGCAACAACGATAGCACAAGACATGAAGATCGAACACTTTCAAGCAGGTCCGTCTTGGTGCTTTCATTTTATGAAAAGGTGTCAATACACACCACGGGACATGAGAAGTCGGCTTTCACTGTTGTTCTTGGTTGCCACGGCAATGGACAGAAACTACCACCTATGGTCATTTTTAAGAGGAAGACGCTGCCAAAAGAAAAGTTTCCAGCCAGAATCATCATTAAGGCCAATCAAAGGGGCTGGATGGACGAGGAGAAAATGAGAGAGTGGCTGAGAGAGGTGTATGTAAAAAGACTGGATGGTTTTTTCCACGCATCACCGTCCCTTTTGATCTGCGACTCCATGCGCGCCCATCTCACCGCTACTGTGAAAACCCAAGTAAAGCAGATGAATTCAGAGCTTGCCATCATTCTGGGAGGATTAACAAAAGAACTCCAACCGCTGGGCATCCGTGTAAACAGGGCGTTCAAAGTGAAGTTGCCAGCAGCGTGGGAGCAATGGATGACAGACGGCGAACACACCTGTACTAAGACTGGGAGGCAGCGCCGGGCGAGTTATGCCACCATATGTGAATGGATTGTGGATGCCTGGGCTAAGGTATCTGCTTTAACTGTTGTCCGAGCTTTTGCGAAAGCCGGCATCATTGCTGAACAGCCACCTGGCAACGAGACTGACTTCAACAATGATGAGAGAGAACCTGGCATGTTTGATGGTGAAATTGCCCAGCTGTTCAATTCAGACACAGAAGATGAGGACTTTGATGGATTTGTGGGAGAAGATTGATTAAAAAATAATGTGAGTGTATTGTTAAATAGTAGAATAAAGTTCAACTAAACTCACTGTTTTGCTTCCGTGACCTTTTTTTGTAGACTGTATGTTTTAGCATGCGCCTTATAATACGGTGTGCCTTATGTATGGGTTAAGTACAGAAATAGACCCCGTAATTGAGACTGCGCCTTATAATCCGGTGCGCCTTATAGTGCGGAAAATACGGTAATCTCATGCTGAATTCATCCTAACAAAGAGGAGTCTTACGTTCCCCCTTCTTTTGATGTAACTTGCTTTTCAGTCTCCACTTCAATTCCTTTTCCTCACAAATGTTGAAGCACCATTGGACATCACCCTGGGCTCTTGTCTAACCTCTTCTCCTCTCCATATCTTTTCACAATTCTGGAAGGAGCCATAACTACCTTGAAATTTGCCTTTTTGTAATCAATAATGCTGTTTTCCTCACAAAAGCTCTGGCCTCATCTGTTACTCCTATTGAGGTAAGATGTTTCCATCCAAATTAGAGGTGAAGAATCTACAGCTCCTCATTAATAAATTGCCTTAATGAACTCTGACTAGAAAGAAAAGGCTCAGAACACCTAAAACTATATAAATCCCAGGAAAGATTTAAGGAAATTTGAGGGGGGAAAATAGCAAATGGTTGAGTCACTGATTATCATGTTTCTAAAGAAAAAAAGTAAAAACATATTGGACTTACCTGCCAAAATGATTTTCGAAATATATATAAATCCATCTCAAATGCAGCTGTAAATATTATGATTGGTGTAAATAAATGAAGAAAAAGTATCGGATCTATATCTGCGATAACTTTCACAAAAGGCAACTGACAATAAAAATGAGTAAAATATATTGTAAGAATACTATATAATGTAAGATTACTTTTATATACTAGCTTCAAATATTGAATGAATGAATAATCTACATATCAATTAATTAATAAAACTTTGTGTTATAAATATTGGAGGATAAAGTTTGATAATAAAAATGTGCCTTGGCAGAGAATGGAGCCAGTCCTAAAGCTAAACTATAACGTATTTCTAAAAGTCATTAAAAACATGATAGGATCCTGGTGTTTCCCAATAATTCTTCCCATTGGGAAGAATATTTTTACTACTGTTGAGAACTCAAATTATGTTCAAAGTATTTCAGATGGGCATCTATAGGCCAGGCAAACTGCAGATATTCTGAATAAAATTTCACTCATGTTAGACATAGAATTTACATCTTCACAATGAATAATGGCATAGAAAATAGAAGATGAAATGTACTGTTACAGAATTAAAATATTTATTAGAATAATATTTCATTAAAAAAATCAAACTGAAGCCATTTAATATATATTCCCTCTCCCTCCCTCAGGAGGAGTGGAAAGATGCCATTTGAATGGAGCATAACAGGTACCATATGTTCTTCTCTCATAGAAATTGTTTTCTTGCAAACCATTCTTTTAACAGTACCTTGGACAGCATCCATTTGAACTTGTGTCTGTCTCAATAAGAATTTAGTACATCTGATCACTGCTCAAATTGGCAAATTAAAAATGATACACCCATCCTGTAATTTTTGGTCTCACAGAATCCAGAGTAGGTTTTAATTTATTCCGTGCTGATTCCTGGGCATTTCTGTTTAGACTCCAAAGGAGGACTGGGAGGGAGGGACCATTAGTAGAGAAGGAAAACTGTTATAGAGCTAAAGTCTGCTTGTACTGACTCCTCTAGTCTAGATGATTTAATAAACCTTGTTCTGCTTTGTTCACCATATGACTAGCCCTATGATTACTGCTAAAGCCAAAACATATACATCTTACATAAAAGTAATTTCTTATTCATATTTGATTATCATTTTACTGACTCATATATTTAGAAATAACAATAATACCTCACTATTATTCCACAAATCATACCACATAAATAGCTGCATTATATATTAATTCAGAGTTGATAACTAATACATAGGAAACTGGATAAATAGAAAGGGTTTCAACAGTACTGACCTTTAAGTTGGGGGAGATACCCTTATTTATCAGTCACTAAAGCCTCCTCCCCCATCAACACACATATTTCCTAATATATTCATGTAAACCTTCACAATTAAGATTACTAAGACTGAAGAACATGTGTTATGAAGTCAAAGACAAGTGTATTGGTGTAGGAGAGGGGGTGACCAAACACTCTTTTCACCGTAGCTTTACATAGCTTCCTATATTCTTCTGGAAGTTGAGGAAGTTACCATGCCAACATCAGGAAATCAAATTTTCTCCAAAGATCAACAGGAATAAGTGACAGATCAGATGATAAAGATGTACTAGCCATTCTATGTCCTAATATTTTTTAATAAATCCTATTATCCCAGGATATATTTTTTCATCAGATGGGAAATAATTTTCAGAGTTATTCCAATATAATCAATCATTTAAATCTAAAGTTTCTATAATAAATGAAATTCAATAAACTTAACCAATCCTACTGCACTTGGTTTCTTTGAATCAATTTCATTAAAACAATGTTGAGTCAGGTCATGTCTTAAATACATGGAACCCATAAAGATTCTAGAACAATGGATTCACAGGAACTGTTTTCAATATCTTCTGGGAGTAAAAACCCAATGGATTTGTTAGAAAGAGGCCGAATTTCCTTTATCCTTTTGACATCCAGCCTAATATAGATTAATCTACAATGCCTATTTATAAACTGTAATAAGATACTGAGCCGCAGTGGCGCAATGGTTAGAGTGCAGTACTGCAGGCTACTTCTGCTGATCACCAGCTGCCAAAAGTTTGACAGATCGAATCTAACCAGGCTCAAGGTTGATTCATCCTTCCATCTTTCCGAGGTCGGTAAAATGATGACCCAGGTTGTTGGGGGCAATATGCTGACTCTGTAAACCGCTTAGAGAGGGCTGTAAAGCACTATGAAACGGTATATAAGTCTAAGTGCTATTGCTACTATATATCTTTTTCTAGCTATATTTAAAATAGCTAATCATGATCACAGTATTTGCAGTAGGATACTTGTTCTTTAATATTTGACTTCTATCCGTCCTAAGGCAAATGTCTTTATTATAAACCAAGTGTGTATGATTTGCATCAAACTGTCATTTTAAATGTCTAACTTTGCTACAATTCTCTAAAAAAAGTGTGTGCATCTAATTGATCTCCTCTGTGCCTGTAATAACTGATTTTTTAATAATTTTAAGTAGTGTCTAATGTATTTCTGTAAACTGGTTTAGCTGTCCCAACAGAAGTTGACAGCTACCACAGCCTTTTCCCTTTAGAACCACTGCCACCACCCAATCGGATACAGAAAACAAGCAACTTCGGGTACATAACATCATGCTACAAAGCTGTAAATAGCAAAGATGATCTGCCATATTGCCTTCGGAGGATACATGGTGAGGGAAATCCTAAGTTGTCATCTTTTAAAATTAAAACGGTACAGGTAATTAAACCTAAAACATTAGTGCACTTCAATGTATAAATCACAAATTGGATATCAAATTGGAAGCTTTCCTTTAAAAATTCCTTTGGAATAAGGAATAGGAATTTGGCCCTAATGGCAATCCATAGAATAGGATACAAAGAAGTAAATATGTTTTGTTTTGGTGTGTCTGTTGGTGGCAGGTCAGATTTTGGAACAGATGAGTGTTCCATTGGGAGTTAATGAGTGCTTGGTATGTGAAAGGGGTTCTATTTCTTCTTTCCTCAGGTTTTCGTCTTGTTAATACAAAATGCATGGTATTAGTTGACATGTGGAAAAAAATCCAGCATTCAAATATCATAACATTGCGAGAAGTATTCACCACTAAAGCATTTGGAGAGCATTGTAAGTTTTTCACTTCAAGAATGTTGGCCAGTTACATCAAAGAGCATGTATCAAATGCCTACCTAACTCTCACCTTGGTCTCTCTTTGAAAAGCTCTTGTGTTTGCATATGATTTCCATGCTGGAGGAGAGACTATGATGAGCAGGCATTTCAATGATCCCAGTGCCGATGGCTACTTCACAAAACGGAAGTGGGGTAAGGCAAATACATATATATATATATATATATATTGCAGTACAGAAATATTATAAAATTGTTATTGGGGTTTCATTAAAGCATTTCATTGTACACACACACACACACATATGCACACTAACACATACACACACACACACATGTATGTAGTTACATATTTTTAAAAAATCAGGAATACAGAACTGTTTGGTATTGATCCATTTGTTGTTTTGAGGCATATTGTCAATTCTCTTACAAAATGGTTTCAGTAAGAGAGAGTTTGTTCTATCACAAAATGTCTCCTGTGGTAGATGTAGCAAGTCATAAGATGGGTGGTCAATAAATTCTATAAGTAAATAAATTTTATAAGTAAATAAATTTTATAAGCAAACCAACATTGGAGTAACTAGAAAAAAGGAGGTCTAAATGCTTTCTAAAGACTCTAGGATGCTCTTTAGCTTCTCAGTTTATTGTCTGAACAGAGCATTCTTCTAAACAAAAATTGCTTAGAAGATGGGAAACATTTCCCATGTTTATTTTCTAATGTACATGGAAGGCCCACAATACTTCTTGGAAATAAATATTGTGCAAGAAACTAGTGCTTCACTTTACAACCTCCCATAGCCTGATTTTATTTTTTAATTCAAAAGTATAAAAATCAGGCTCTATAAGAGATCTTATAAATACCAAATAATATGTTCCTAATACCATATGGGAGATTTCAGACGATTAGATTCTTGAGATGTTCCATAGGCACCATTATTTTAGTTTTATCTGTATACTGATGCTACTGATCCTTAGTTTAGTCCAAACTGGCTTTCCAGAAATGCTTACTTTGTAATGGAATGAACATTAGTTTTATTAAGAATTCAAAACAAATTATTATAATGTTGTATCTAAAATCTTTTTAAATTCATCTTGTTTCTTTAGCATGCATAATCTTGGTCCTTCTGGTTTTTTTATTGATCTAAATTCTACAGTGCAATAAGATAACATTTTATTTAGTTATAATGCTTCTAAAGTAATTTTTTCAAACACAAATTTGCGTATCATTTGGCCAGAAATAAACTGGTATATTTCACGCTATATGGTACACAGTTTATTCTAGTGTATATGAGGTAGAACATTTGAGAGGCAGAAAAATGTTTAGAATAGGAGTGTTGGTGGCAATTTAATAGAACTTATAATAGTAGAATACAACTTTTTACAAGATAAAGACATACTTATGGAACTAAGGGATAAAGTTATTACCTGAAGATACGGGAAGAAAAACCATTTGTTTAAGTGCTTCAATTTATACTTTGCAGTTTTAGGGTGTATTTATTTATAATTTTAAGAAGAGTCTCTTTATATAATGCATTCTGTGCTCAGTGAACTAATAATTTAAGAAACTTTTTTGTTAATTTGGCTTTGGCAGTTGAAAGAACAGAACTGTGGTTACATAGCTGTTTTCACATATTAAATTCTGCTGTCATACTGTGGTCAGTCTTTTTTTATTTTGCCATGTCACTTTCTAACACATTTCAGAATTTTATGGTTGAGGATGTGGTATGAAGGGGTTTTTTTTTTTACTGAAGACATGTCACATTGAATTTATTTCTGAACTGAACACCTGTGAGCTATTGGATTACTTTCTAGTTGATCAGTAAGCAAGTTCCAATTTATCTCATTCTGCCTAAAGACTGCTTGGGTTGAACCTAATTCAAACTTTTGGTGGTCTTTTTAAACAAAAGACAATTTGGCATATTAAAAGGCTTGATTTAATTAAGTGCATTGAAGCATTAAAATGTTTTTAAACTGATTACAGCTCCTGATGTCATATTTGAACCACCGTACATATTCTTGATATAGTATAAATATGATTTACCAATAACTTTTTTTACCTGACTTTTCCTCTAGCCTACTGCTCTGAAGTTACATCTGAAGTTACATCTTACCTCCAAATAAATAATTTGTTTCCTAACCTGAAATTGCTTACTGTTGAAGTTAGGGTGAAGAAATGTTTTAAATTAAAATCATTTATCAAAATATAAAAGATTTATCCTCCCCCCCAATTTACCCTGCTTGTGTTTTATTATATTAACAAAATACAATAACACTATACAATATAAAGCACAACATGCATACATTTTAATGCAAAATCATGAAAATAAAACCAAACACAACTAATAACACTGTCTCTCCTTAACAACATAATCAGCAGTCGCATACTATGAAATTCCCTTGAACATATCAGCCCTTATTGGTTAGTGCAGGAATTTGCATGCATTTCACAATAGCAAGGCCCTATCTCTGGGTGGAAGCAAATAAAACATTAATTATATTTCCATAAAAGCAAAACATTTTATGAACTAGTTTATATCATGTACTTTTGATTTTACAATACAAATTATGTTTGGTATTGCCTGAGTGCATTGCAGATTAAGGAAAGCAAGCATCCCCTCATTTGTACAGAAAACTTTTTTTAAAATTGCTAGTATTTTATTTATTGACCTAAAACTCAAGGTTTTTTTATTGAGAAAATGCTGCTTCTGAACCTATCTTGGATGTGTACATGAACATTCTAATATACTTTTGAGTTTGTTAAAAAAATTGCTGAAATAAAAAAGTTGTAGGAGAAGATTATATTAGTTTGCAGCACAGGCAACTTTTACACCAAATATAAATGGCTTTGAAAAGTGAGGTATGGAATGGCAGAATTAATTATAAAAACTTATATTTTAATAGAATAATGCTAGAAGTTATTTTGAGAACAGGTGTGACAACTAAGTCTCTGAGTTGCAACTTACATCATTTTGAGTTTTTGATATCATTTTGAGGTCTGATATTTATTGATGCAAAAGATCTTACGATCTGTTTTTTTCTTCAAAAATCATATTGTAATGTATTTCAAACACTGAAAAAAGTGAAAAATGTGAATTAGCATGAACATGAGCTGCGGTGGCTCAGTAGTTAGAATGCAGTACTACAGGCGACTTCTGCTGCCTGCCAGCTGCCTGTAATTTGGTAGTTGAAATCTCACCAGGCTCAAGGTTGACTCAGCCTTCCATCCTTCCTTCCAAGGTGGATAAAATGAGGACCCAAATTGTTGGGGGCAATATGCTGACTCTGTAAACCACCTAGAGAGGGCTGTAAGATGTTGTAAAGCAGTATATAAGTCTAAGTGCTATTGCTATTGCTATATCAACCCTTTCAGGATAAGCAGCATTATGTAAACTGCAGAAAAGAAAGAAGAAATAAAATAAAATAAAAGTATTATATAAAAGAAAATATGGATAAATTGAGTTTACACTAGTGCTATTCAATGTACCTGTTTATACTGTTTGGTTATTACAAAATATTTTTCCTTCCAACATGTTCATGCACCATGTCATACATTGCCTTTTGATCTTTAAAGTACTAAGTCTCTTTTTGGAATATCATGAATCCCATCCAGAAATGACTTTTTCAATCTTCCCATTCTTTTTAAATATTTCATTCTTCTTTGTTTTGTCGGTCAGCCATAATTCATTATATGATCGATCAATAAACTTTGGTGAATGACTTTTGTACTTATTACTTATTCAGCACTCATTGATCCTTGCTCCTATTTGCTACTTACAGTATTTTTTTAAATGTTCCATTTAGTTTCTCCCCAATTCTTATTCCCATATGCAACATTCCAAATGCATTCAAGTCATATATTTAATGGATTTGGAAATTTCGGGATGTATTTTTTTCTTATACATGCCTTGTAATTAGTGATGATTAATTTGGAGTCTATTTTTTTAATGGAAAAGCAGAACAAAAGCATAGCTTGTCCCGATAATGTCATCTGCCACAAGGGTGAAATACTCCGGGTTCGCTCGTGCCTGTCGGTCATCGGAGAGCCAGTCGCAAAGGGAGCGTGAGGCTCCGCCGACCTGCCTGGACGCCGCCATTTGGGTACCCTCTGCGCATGCACGGAGACTCGTGCATAGGCAGACACTCGTGCTCCCTTCGCGACCACCTCTCTGACGACTGACAGGCATGAGCGAACTGGGAGCGAACCAGGAGCATTTCACCCCTGATCTGCCATAGTGTTTTATTTGTATGTGTGGCATGTTTTGTATCCTCAGTATACATGTCTTTGCTGTTTTCATCAACTTAAGAATTACACTTAAGAGAAAACTAATAAAAAGAATTTTTAAAAAAAGAATTACACTTAAGTAAATGATAAAAGATCCTTATAATTTATGAGCCTCTTTCCTAAAGTTAACAACAATAGCTTTTGGTAAATCTGTAAACAGGATATAATATTAATAGTTCTCCCAAGTAGTAACTTTTTCAGCAATTGATATTTTCCTGCATAGGCAATTAAGCCTATTGCTAAAACAAGCCACATAGCTTTTCTCAGCCTGGCAGCTTCCAGGTATGTTTTCTAGAACTCTCTCTCCCAACATCTCTAGAAGGTACTGGATTGTGAAAAGCTGCAGCAACACATTTGAAAGGCCTGATTCACATATCTTGTAACATAATATAACCATTCATTCAGTACAACCTTTAAGGAACATCAGCATATTTGTACTCGAGGGTCACACCAAATTTTATGTGGCATGTCAGGACTGCAGGATAAAGGTAGGGGGTGACAGTGTCCAAACTGGGCCTGATTGTAGGTTGGTGGGGACCCTTTTGTTTCTTTTGCTTTAATGGGGAATGAGTGCCTTACATTTCAGCAAACTTAGAGGCAAAGTCCCAAAGTGCTTTTTCAAGAGGCAACTGGACTTTCTGGTTTTTCTTTGAAGATGTTTAGCTTTTCATCCAAGAAGCTTCTTCAGCTCTGAAGAAGCTGAAGAAGAAGTAGAAACATCTTCAAAGTTGCCACTTGAAGAAGCATCTTTGGTACAACCATGATCTGGATAATTGAAAATCTTTATAGACACTTAGAGGCACCCTTTTTCAACCCTGAAAAAGCCTTCCTACGCCCTTCTAAAAGGCAAAATTTGGGCCTGGCCTAAAAGTTTTAGTTTTGCTGTGAGTTACAAACTTATGTGTGCAGTATAAATCTGCAAATGTAGAGTTCATTTATACTCCCAATTCTCCCTTAGGTCAGCATGATGGACCTCTGCCCCGACAACATGCAGGGTTGCTGCCTGAGTCCCTTATTTGGGCCTACATTGTGCAGCTTAGCTCGGCATTGCGGACTATTCATACAGCAGGATTGGCCTGTCGAGTAATGGATCCCACAAAGATTCTGGTGACAGGCAAAACAAGGTAAGGCATTTTCCTAATATATTACCAGATCTCTACCACCTGCTTTGCTCCCTAAAAGCTTGCCTTTTGCATCCATTCTGCTAAGAATCATACAGTCCTTCATATTCATCTGAATTAATGGTTCAGCCTGGAAGATGACATAGGGCTGAGATCATTCATATCTAATTATATCAGAATTTGGTACGGGTAGTGGTTGACTTACGACAGTTCATTTAGTGACTGTTCAAAGTTACAGTGGCATTGAAAAAGGGGACGTATGACCGTTTTTCACAGCTATGACCATTGCAGCATCCCCATAGTCACATGATCAAAATTCAGATGCTTGGCAACTGACTCATATTTATGGCTGTGTCCAGGGTCATGTGATCACCTTTTGCAACCTTTTGAGAAGCCAAGGCAATGCAGAACCCCAATGCCGTTAATAGCTGTGTTACTAACTTAACAACTGCAGTTATTCACTTAACGATGGCAAGAAAGGTTGTAAAATCAAAAGTCACTTAACAAATGTGTCACTTAGCAACAGAAATTTTGGGCTCAGTTGTTGTAAATCGAGGACCTATATAATTAATTCTAATAACTAATGAATTGTGGGATTCCAAGCCTATGGATATAGGTTCCTCAGTTCTGAGTACCATTTATTACCAATTAGTTTCCCACAATTGCAGTTTTAATTATCAAGTGATACCACATTTGAATGATTTTGGTTTTAAAAATTTAATAATTTTTGAAGCTGTGTCAGTAGTAATGCTTATCCTGACATCTTCATAAACATGCAAAGCATAAGGGGTAGAAGAGTAGACATGAACTTACAATGTATGTTTCTAATGTTGATTGTCTACAGCAATATGCAGTATTCTGTGACACAATTTCTTCTTGAATAGCAAGAGAAAGAAAGCGCACAAAACACTTTCCTATTGTGTGTTCCTTGCCTATCTGTTTGTGCATATATTCTGTCCAGCTCACATGACTTACAAACACATACACTTTTAGAATGTGATATTATCCTAGGATACTATCCTATCCTATTGCCTGCCTGTTCATGCATATATTCTGTCCAACTCACATTACTCATAAACACATGCACTTTTAGAATGTGATATTATCTTATTAATATGATAATATTAATGTACTAATGGGAGTTGCTTAACCGGGGGGGTTCCTCCCAGTTCGGAACTGGTTCGCCTGAACCGGTAGCGACCCTCTGGTGACGTCACAATGACATCACCTACCCGATTCGGTCGGAGTCCATTTTGGATTTTTTTTTTGGAATTTTTTTTTGGATTCTTTTTTTCTTCTGAGCATGCGCAAAAGCCGAGTTTCCGGCACTGTGCATGTGGTCGCCATCTTGTTTTTGGATTTTTCCCCCCGGATTTTTCGGCACTGCACATGCAAGGTAAGTTAGAACTCACTCCTGTGCTTAACCAAACATTTCTATGGAATTGTTGAAGAGATTGTAGAGGAGGTGAAAAGAGGAGTTTATAAACTTTTTTTTCCTATAATGCTTTTATCCTGAAGGTTGAGAGTGAATTGCGTTGGAGTCTTTGATGTATTAACATTTGATAACAGCCAAAATAACCCTTTGGCTCTAATGGCCCAATATCAGGTAAGATCCCAGTATTGTATCCCTAATTTTATATTATTTGCTCACTGAATATTCGTTGGCGATTATCTTGGAGTATTTGTTATTTTTAAAAAAAATGTATGACGTTTCTTTTTTTCCTGTATGTAGCTGCTTTGATGCTTACTGCTAGTAAACCTTTGGCAATATTAATTCACGAACTATCTTAATTTACATGTTGGTAATTTAAGATTTTTATTGGTTGTCATTGTAATTTTTGGCACTATTCTCACTATAATCAGACATTCAAAAACAAAAAGTAGACAGGTCGTACCTATAAAGCAGAGGTCCCCAAACTTGACAACTTTAAGACTTGTGGACTTCAACTCCCAGAATTCTCTAGCCAGTCTAAGTCCCAGTCTACCCAGAAGCCTCTCATTGGGTGTGGATCTGTTGATATCAAGCTGTAATCCTTTCTATTTGTCCAGCTAAGCTAGCTGGAGAATTCTGGGAATTAAGTCTACAAATCTTAAAGTTGCCAAGTTTGGGGACCCCTGGTATAAAGAATGTATAATTGTAAAGCAGATTCTGCAAACCAGATTGGGACAAGCATGACAAGGAATAAATTCTAATGGATGGTGTTAAAATTGATAAGGGCATATGATTTTTTTAAAAAAAGAGTTTATATACTGTGAAGCTGCAAAAAATAAGTTACTTGGCAATGGCAAAGGTGAAAAATCATGTTGAACCTATTTTTGTGAAAACAAAAGCCTATAGACAAGAGTAGGCAAGAAATTATTTCCTATGCTTTCTTCCCATTCCCAGTCTACCCAGAAGCCTCTCATAGGGTGTGGATCTGTTGATATGGAGGGATAACCCAGAAAATCAAGCTGTAACCCTCTCTATTAGTCCAGTGGAAAGTACCGCTGTCACAGGTACTTGAGAGGCCTTTCATGATTGAGAGGGGGCAAGGATGGAACAGGAAAGTCATCTTCATCATACCTGTCTTGGTTTTCATCATCACACTGACCATACCTAGATTGCATGGGAAAATGCTTCATTTTTTTCTTTTCATAGTAGGATGTCACCATACCTAAACCTAGGAATTGGAAATAGGAAAACTAGTAATTTGTATATGTATATATATAATACATATATACATACGTACATAATAGATTTGTAGCAAATCTGCATGTTTTAAGCCTTCTATTTTTTATTGGCTTTCAAAAATCAGCAAATATATGTGTACTTATTCCTGTGTAGTAGTATTTAACTCTTTTCAATCTTAACTAAAAATACTTTCCAAATCTGAATGATGTCCAAATTTAAATGACCGAAATTTGCCCCAAATCTTCACCTCTGTGAAAAATATTCATGTATTTCCTTGAATTTTTCTTGATAAATTCTGTACTCCCCTGTTTTCAGTTAAAGGAGCAATATATAATGTGGTAAGTGTTTTTAAAAGTTTGTTACGTTGAAATATGTGAACTACCTTGCACTTAACCCAGAAACTATTTATACCTTTACACTTAAACAGAGTAAATATGTTACTACATTTTTCTCAAATATGAGAGAAGTAGAATTTCTTTTCCTGCTCTTTGGTGTTTATAGTACACATAATACAGGTAAAAACATTAAACTCAGTCTTTTAGAGTCCATTTTCATTATTCAAACTGTTCTCTCAGTTTGGAAGTCACATATGTCTTCAGATACTGAAGGAAAAAAGGAATATATCTTCTATCTTAAGAAAGAGATATTGATTGAAATGTTAAGATTCGGAGTTGGGGACAAGCCTCAATCCAAAATGTGAAAGTATTGCTGGGAGGACAGTGAAAAATACATAAATGGCCACCTGAACCATCTCCAGAAAATTGTACATGTCAAGTCGCAAAAGGAAAATGATACCCAAATCTCTTGCCAGTCTTCACAAAATATTTATTAAACTACTGCCAAAAATTGGCTGAAATTCTTTGATTGCAGGCAGCTTTTCTTTAACCTGCCTTTAAGATTTGTTGCAATATAATCCAGTAACTGAAAGTCTTTTCATCAACTGGAATATTTCTGCTGCACACTACATAATGCTTTTTCCTAATTAAGCTAAGTCAGACCGTAAAATGGGAAGAAATCTGAGAACGATTTAAAAAAAAAATTAAGAATGGATTTAAGTTGAAACTTACCTTTAATGGAGAAGTCAAGGAGACTTTACATATTATGGGAGGTATTTGGTTAATAATCTCCTGTTCAGTAGCCATTCTAACTTTTCAATGGTGCTGAATTAATGATACCTACATCCAGTTCTTGAAGTATTAGCTGTCAGAGTGCCCCTGGGGCCTTGTGATCATGTTTTTAACCTTCCCTGCCAAGGGAAGCTGCTAGGAAGTTGGAAGTCACAGTCATGTGAGATCATCGCTTAATGACCTACACAGGCTTTGCTTAATGACAATAACCAGAAACTGCCAGAACTATTGTTGCTAAGCGGTATGGCCATGTGAAATGCTTTATGACCACATCACCAGTGACAGAAATTCTGGTCTCAATTACTGTTGTTATATGAGGACTACCTGTATTTGGAGTTCACTTGGCCCTATAAAGGTATTGCCCTGATAATTGGAAATTGGATTATATGATGCTCAATATCTTAGCTTCTATTTAATTGTTTCAGTTTTCTTGCAGGCCAAAAATACTATATGTACAAGTTAAGAAATACATTTTTTTTAATGTCTGAATTTTCATTTGTGCCTATTGACACACATTTACATTTCTAACAGTCCACTTAACAGCTAGGCTTCAGCACCAGATCAAGTTACAAATATCTATGTAAATGTCAGCTAAACAAGACTATTAGAAATTTGAAGGCAATTTATGCTAAGTTTCCTGAATTCATCATCATATATAATAAATGCTTGTGGAATTATCATTTTATTCTCAGATCATGTTTTTAATGAGAGAGAGAATTAAGCTAAAAATGAAGCTTAATTATCAAATTATTGAGTAACTAATATATACTTATTCCTACTGTCAGTAATATTCAGTAATACTTTTCTTTTGAAATTGATGTTGCTTATTTAATCAGAATTAAAGATTACATAGCACATAGATCCTTGAAAGTGTTTTGCTTCTCCAGAGCAACCCCATTACACTATATTATCTGGCACATTTAATTCGGAATGGATAGGAGCGACAGATGAATGAGAAAGGCCATAAGAAAAACATGCATTGTTTCTTGCAGTCTATTTTTCATAGTCTGTTTCAGCCACATGAATAAAGACTGCTGTACAGTATGGACATAAATAGAATCATAGAATCAGAGGAAAAAACAAGTATTGAAAGGAAGAAACATAATTGAGGGGGAAAATAAAAGAATGCAACAAAAAGGAAAAATATGTGGAGGTAAGAAACAAGCAGTGTGAAGGAAAATGAGCATCTTTTGCATCATTTTAGACATAAATATCAAAATGGCTGACAGCATTAATTGAATGGGAGCATGTTGTATTCTACCCTTCTGCATTTGATACTACTTAAAATTGCACAAAGGCTATTTTTTAATGAAGCATCAGGGAATATATGGTCATGATAAGGAATTGTTCAGTGATTGTTATTACATCATTTTTCATTTAATGAAAAGGAATAAGATCAAACAAACTGCAAATGATATAAGTAGAAGCACTGAATTTCATATAGGATCCTTAGAAAACTGGAGCAGAGAATTATTTGAACATTCAAATACATTTGGAAAATTTGGGATTCTGGTGATTATTCTTCATAGCAAGTATTTTAGATAGTTCAGCACAGTTGCAGTGTGAATGCAGTCACATATTATGCTAAGCCACAGTTCATTTTCTTGTTTATCAATCAAATGTATATGCTGCTCATTTTGTTGTGTGAGGCAACACTGAGTGATTGATTGGTTAGTTAGTTTGTCAATCATAGTTCCTGTGGCCTGATATAGACTAATCCATAAATGGCGGTTTATAAGCTAAAATGGTTGAATTTATATATCAGATTAAATCAGAATAAAACCAAACCCTTTTTATCATGATGTACGAACCCAGCCACTATATTAAGAATAAATCATAATGTTACTTTTGAGAGTTTGTCTTTATTTAAAAGGATAATATTATTAGGAATACAGCACGATTAATTGACACTCATGTTAATATTGGTTAATTACTGCTAGTGTACAAACAACCAAAAAGTAATAAACAATCAATGGATTATCATAATCCTAAATATTCATTCAACATTTTGTATATCTGTGATGTTTTTGAAGGATGTAGAAAGCCTTGAAAAAAGGTGGTTTGCAGTTAATGAAAGTGCTTTGAATTACAAGTTTCTAACTGATGAACAGTTCTTGCCAAAGGTTAATGAAGAATATCTGGTAAGAAGCATAATCTTTCCACAGAGATGGAAATTGGCTGAAGGAAAGTGAAAGAGCAGAACCCATTATTTAATAAATACCAATAGTATTTATTAAAATCACCCAGAAGATAAAATCAATGGTATATTATGCAATTTTGTTCATTTTGATCATTATAAACTATCATTTGTATAGCATACTTATCTTAAAGTGTTAAGAAAGCATGAAGTGCGTTTCAGATCCCAGTGAATGAAAGTGTCTGTGTTTTTGTTTATGTTTATGTTGTAGCAAGCAGATTTGATCTCTCTTGGGAAGGTTGTGCTGGCTTTGGCTTGCAATTCTTTGGCAGGAATTCAGAGAGAAAATTTGCAGAAAGCAATGGAACTGGTGACAATCAACTATTCCTCTGATTTGAAGAATCTTATTTTGTAAGAAAACTTGATTATAGAATAATAGTACCTTATTTGTGGAAAATATGTGTGTATAATTGCTCTATTATAGATATTTTGATTGCAAACAAAGCATAACTATGAAAATAATTCTTCATGATGATAGAGACCCAGAAGAGTCCCTTTGAGGAGTTATAGAATAAAACTCACTCCCCCACCAATAAGGAAGAATAAAGTACAATTTTAATTAACATAAATTAGTAGTACTGTATTTTTAAAACACACACGAATACGCTCTATCTTTAAGTCAAAATTTTGGCAGTCTGTAGTTATTTACATCTGCTGCTGCACCTGTTTAATGCAAGATTTAGGTTAAAATTCCACTTTTATCATGAAATTCACTGGGTGGCTTTTGGCTTTTGGAAAGTTTATTCACTGAAAGGAGTTCACTTGAAATCTTTTATTTGACCACCAACACATATACTGGCTGTATTTGATTCCGTTATTTATAATTTATAGATTAACAAATACTTTCATTGTCAAGAATTTTCCTTTGAAATCCAGTTTTAATAATTTTTAGGAATTTCTTTTGATAGATATTTGCTGACTGACCAAAACAGGCTTCGAAGTGTAAATGATATAATGCCTATGATTGGTGCAAGATTCTATACTCAGTTGGATGCTGCCCAAATGAGAAACGATGTTATAGAAGAAGATCTTGCAAAGGTAAAATACCTTACTATACCCTACACTTTATACTGCAGTCTACTGTCATTTTTCCCCCTACATTGGCTGCGTGCAAATGAATTTGGCTTGTTTCAAGGCATTTTCAGACTATCATAGGTATGCAGATTAGGTCAGTGGACTTTCTGATAACAGCATCCTGTTCGTATGGTGGCCACATAGATGGATAGGAAACTATAAACAGGATATCAGTGTGCTATTATTTTATGTTTGGGAATAATACATTCAAAAGTTTGTAGTCTCAGCTAATAGGAATAATATAGAGCCATTGTTACAAATACATTGTTGGGTTGTTGTTGTTTTGGGTTTTTTTTAAGCAAATGTAGCAAAGTAGCTACGAATTGCTTTATCCTTGATGAATTTGTGTCATAGAAAAACCATCCATGATATGGTCATAACTGCCCTTTGGGATGACAGTTCCGTAGTTTTAGTATACTGTGTGAAAAAGTACTCACCTTTATATGGCTAATTTTGTCAGATATTCTTTTCCTTGCTATTCACTTCATGTATACTGCTAACTGGTTCAGTTGTTTCTCTTTTTTTCCTGGTCTAAAGAGTCGCTAATAGTTGTAACTTTTTCTTAGGGATAGAGCTATAACTTTAGTACTCATATTCTTTCTGCATATTATTCAAGTCAGGTTACTCAATAAATTGTTTTAGACCTCTTAGGGTGCTTGTATCCTTTTAATTTTTTTTTCTAATGAGCCCTAGTCCTATTCCTCATTAGGAATATTGCCTCAAAGTGATCACAACTTCCTTCATTGGAATTGTGGCCATGGCACTTCAAGTTATGTGACAGTGAGGGAACTATAATCTTTACAATAGGATGTAAGTGTCATGGTTCTGAAAGTCTTGCCTATATATTACCTTGACTTAATTGACATTAAGTGAATATTTTTTGTAGGATTCAGGAAATTACTGCATCAAGTTCCTCACCATATCCTATCTCCTATAGGTATGTGTGATTTCAGTTATAATCAGTGCTGCCATTTTATCATTGTAGCTAGTATTAACATTGGAGGGCTTACAAATTACAAACTAAATGATTTAACAGCACAGGGAAGGAAGGACTTAGTTCTCTTGGTAAATTTGAATAGATACCTAACATTTTTTCCTGACATTTTGTCATTGGGCTGAAATATTTATATATTGGGTTTTCTTTTAATTTGTAGTATTCTTGATATTTGTTGTTGCTGCTGTTATTATTTCTCAGGCCAAGTTGTCTCTTATATCTTGTATTGCAGGAAGTTCAGAATGGAAGATTATTTCGTCTTCTTGCAAAATTGGGAACAATCAATGAAAGACCAGAGTAAGGAATTCAGAACTTTTAATCCTTACATTATTTTAAAAATGGCACCACTGGAGAGCTCAAATAATTATGCAGGGTAGGGATGTCAAACTCGTGGCCCATTGGCCAGATGCGTCACATGCTGGCCACGCCCATGCCTGGTTTAGCGAGGAGGAAAGTCGTGGTATGTCATGTGACGCCATCGTGATGACACAAGTTTGACACCCCTGATGTAGGGTGAAGTTTTAAAGTACATCAGGCTCTGAAAATAATTAACTAGGTTATTTTCATCAATATCCCCACCAAAATTTTATGATATGTGATTTTTATATACATATGTACTCATACACACACCTACACAGGTGTATTACTCATGTCTGGAGGGACAATCATAGCTTGATTTGAGGTTTTGTCTGAAAGCTAAAAATAATTAGCGCAAGGCAATACTTCATAGAATTTAACAATTTCCTGCATTTTCATGAGACTTGTAACTGTTTTAAACTCCAAACTGTTAGTTTCTTTTTGGGAAGGTATTTCAGTTTTTTCTCCCAACAGCAACAAAAGCCTCCAAGTGCATACAGTGGTACAGTGCCAATTCTGGAGATTGGGAACAAAAATTGATATTTATAGAGAGTGCATTCTCCCGGACACTGTAAGTCTGACCGTAGTAATGAATGATACCAAAACGTGAAATTGTGTAATGGAATATTTCATGTTGAATGCTGGAAATTAAAGAATTATTATATAAGAGCCTGTATGATATATCTTTCAAAATATCCAGATTATTTCATTGAGAGAAAAAAATATAGAGCGTGACTAATTTAAAATTCATTTAAAATCATCCCATTTTAGGAATCTGATCAAATTGAGGAAGTCAGTAAGTGCCATAATAATACATTTATAAATGATACCATAGACGTAATGAACTTTGGCTCTCTCAAATTCTGAAGAATAGTGTTTTCTTAAAACTAAATGTAACATATATAAACAAATATATGTAGGCTGAGCTATGTGTCCTTTTAATGAGAAACATAAACACCCTTTTTTTATGATAGGTTCCAGAAGGATCCGACATGGTCGGAAACTGGAGACAGGTATCTCCTGAAGCTTTTTAGGGATCATCTTTTCCATCAGGTGACAGAAGCGGGTACTCCTTGGATTGATCTCAGTCACATTATCTCTTGTCTTAACAAGGTGAGCTAGAACTTCAGTATTTTTTCATTCAATGCAAATCCATGGAATTGTCTTTTTGCTAGCTTTTTTCCCTCCCTTTAACACGCAAGCAAATTTCTCTCAAAATGCATGTTTGTCATTGCCTTTGGCATCACCTGACTCAATGGTGGCACTTTAAGTTGTCGTATGAATGCTTCCTCAATTGGGTGCTGCATGTGAAAGACCTACATTTGCCAGACCAATCCTTGAATACAGCTCATCTGTCTGGAACCCACACCGCATTTCGGATATAAATACATTAGAAAATGTCCAGAGATACTTTACGAGAAGAGCCCTCCACTCCTCTACTCGCAACAGAATACCTTA
>JANHGD010009191.1:29099-40496 GCA_027560375.1 Imantodes cenchoa | reverse complement strand
GGCTGCCTTCTCCGTCTTGCCCACCCAGGGACGCCCCGGGGCCCGCAGGGGGAGGGGAGGCCCTCTAGGAGCTTCCGATCCGGCCCGGCAGAGTTGACTTGTCTAGGGGGGCACAGAGAGACACAGACGATTCCATGCAAAAGGTTAATCATTAATGAGCTGCTAGTCCTCACTACCTACCGGCGACAAGAGGGCCCCGCTCTGTCCTCCCGTCCCTCCAGCACCGGGAACCAGCTTGGCCCGGCGTCTGTGGGCAAAGGCGCCATGAGAAGCCGCCTGGCCCTTCCGCTGCTGCTCCTTCTCTGCGCGCTTCTTGCCGAAGGGAAGCCCGACGGCAGAAGGAAGAAAGGTAAGCGGCGGCCTCCGGGACGGGGCTCGTCTGGAGCACCGCGGGGGATTGGAAGGAGGTCCGGCTCAACCCCGGCCCCCAGCTTCCAAGGACAAGGCGACGCTTCCCCGTCCGCCGGAATTGGCGCTTCCAAGCCAGAGGACGGCAGAGGCCTTGGGGGGCTGACTGGGCCCCCGACCCCGAGGGTGGTCGGGAGCAGCCAAGGCATCTCCGCCTGCAAAGGGAGCGCGGCACCTTCCTTCACAGGGAAAGAGAGAGTGGGGGGAGGGGGAGGAGGCCCAGCGGAGTTTCCCTCCACCTGGTCGAAGAGGGACCTTTTCTCTGGCCCTCCATTGCAGCGGGCGGGGGGGGGGGGAGAGACCTGCCACATTGTCCCTGGAGTTTGCTGACTTTCACCTGTGCTGTGCCTGCCTGCGGTGTTCCCAGAGCAAAATTCGCAGCAGGCCAGCCCATTCTCCCACTCCCCTCCCCTCCCCAGAACAGCCCCTCCTCTGGCCTGACTCCCTGGCAGGTCCTGAGCCTGCCCTTCAGAGTCCCTTGTTTCCCCAGCTCTTCTTGGCCATCAGCTACTGCCCCACACTTTGGGGCCTGGATCCTCCTTGCATTTCATCACAAAACCCAGCTAGGAAAAGACCCTTTTTAGACTCTTTTATTTCATTCTTCTCCTTGGGAGGGATCTGTTGCTCCCCTCCCAGATGTTGGGGGGGGAGGGAACTATAATCCAGGGCTCCCCAAAAGGGGAACACAGACTCTCAAGTCTCTTTGCTTAGCCCAGATCGCCCCACACCCTTGTGAGTGCCCCAAGGCTGTTTGGGGCAGCCCAGCACAAGGTTCCCTCCTTCCTTAGAGCCAAGAATGGGTTAGGGGAGCTCCTTTGCCAGCAGCTGCTGAAAGCCACCCAGGACTCCCAAACCAAGACTGGCTGGCCGGTCCTGGCTAGCGAAGGGGTCCTCGGTCCTCTATGAGAACTTTGGACACCAGACAGACAGACGGCTTTTATCTCCGGACACGAGTGAATGGTGTTTGCTTAGCAGCCACACTGAGGATATTGATTTGGGGTTCCTTTTCAGACAGGGATTTGGAGGGTGGCAGCTTTGCCTGGTGGCAGAAGGATCAAGAAGCAAACTATTTTTGCGGGGGGGGGGGGATGCAAAATAAAAGGTTGTAATACTGCAGGACTAGTTGGAGATTTAAATTGAGGCTGCATGAAAATGACTTTTGCTTGAGGAGCTGAAGGAAAATTCATTCCCCCCCCTTCGTAATTTCTGCAAACTAGGATATCTTAAATAAAAAATCCTGGCCTTCTTTGTCAGAACTTAGAAAGCAAACAGATATACCGGGACCAATTGATTAAAAAAACCTTTCCGTTTCTCCATTTTGCTGGTGCCCGAATTCCTTCTCAGCTTTCACAGATTTGGTGATGGGGTTCCAAAAGGCGCTGTCTGATATTGGGGTTGCCGCAAAGATGCGGAAAGCCCTGGCGGAATGTCTTCCTCAGCCGTTTGATGTAAGGGAAGCTGCTGCTGCTGGGCTCATTTCTGAGCAGCTGAATTCTGCCAGCCTCACCCACCCCTCAAGCAGGGCAGGAGACGGCCTCCTTGCCTCAAGAGCGCCCCACATTTCCTGCATTAACTGGAGAGTGTTTAGGTCTGTTTTTAAGATCAGCTGCAAGTCCTGGACAGAAATTTCCAGCTAGCTAACAGAGGAAGAAGTTGGTTCTGGGTTGCAAAGGCTTGACAATTAATATAATAAGCCTCTTAGCCTCTTACACTCCAGACTAATCTGATTAAACAAAGGATTTTTGATATGATTTTTTCAAGCCAGCATTTTAAGCTCCTAAGTGACACCTAGGTAGAAAATGATCTCCCTTGGTAACATCCAGCATGTTACACAGCAGATGTTTGCTGCGAGCTTTGAAGGACGATCGGCTGCACAGAGAGAGGCGGATTCTGCTCAGCCTGCTATTTTCCTCTTGCCTTTCAGTCTCCATTTATTACAAATTCCTCAGATAAGAAATACAGGCCAGAGATGTGTGAAATATTTGCCTTGGTTAATTATGAATGGGACAATTTAATTTCTTCCCGAGTCTTCAGGCTTAGTATTCAATTATTCTGGACCTGCAAATAAGAAATGTGTGGGGAGAATTTACCCTAGTTAATTATGAATAAAGGGATTTTAAATACTATGCAAAAGTCACATAAATTTGATGAATAAATAAATACAGCCTGTACCTTTCCTGAATTAACACATTGCCGAGAGCAGAAGCAGCTCTCCCTGCCTTCATCTGCTTCTGGCTGTAACGGAGAGGGTCCTTCCTGGCTGGGGGTGGAGCAGGAGGCTCAGAACGGGGGATAGAACACCAGATTCCTCCCCCCCCCCCCCGAGTTCTGCTGACCTAATCCCAGGGAAAGGGTTGGGGAGAAACTGGGCTTGGTTGGCACAGCAATGGCATTCCCTTCTGCCCTGGGTTACCTTTATGCCCAGGAGCAGATGACTGGCAGATGAGCTCCTCCACTCATGAAATTGGAACAGATTTTCTCCTCCCCACGAGGGCCTTCCTTCTGAAAGAGGCAAGGATGTTGCTCTTGGTTTGGCCTTTTTGGTGGGAGATCACGGTGGCTCCGATGGCACCAAAGGTTCCGGACCACCAGGATCCGCCTGCAATGAAGCCACCACCGCAGTCAGCTCAGCGGAGACTTTGCCACGACCAGCAGTGCTGGCATGGGTGGCATCGCTTCTGCTCCTGAAAATCACCTGATGTGGAGCTGCTTCTGAGCTTCACCACCCGGGGAGGAAAAGAGAACCTCCCAGGAGCAAACTGGCACTTTGGGGAAGGGAGACAGCAGGGCCACGAAAGAGCCACGGGAAGAGCACCCACACTCCTTGGGTTGGAAAGCCAAGATCCAGGAAGGGCCTCGGTTTTCTTGGTCCCTCGGCTGCTGCAGTTTCTTTCCAAGCACAGCTTGGGCAGGAGGCCAAGCAGGATCCAGGGAGCAAGGCATTGTACTGCAGTCTGAGTGGAAACCTTTCCTCCCCCCCACCCCGAGACCCCCTCCTCCAGTTAGGGCACAGAATTGAAAGGAGCCGATAGGGTTTGCCCAAAGTCGTCCTGGGCAGCCTGCGTCTTTTGCCCCTGGCTGCATCTGACGCGGCTCAAGCAAAGTGGACTCGACAATCGAAAGTCCCCCCTTTGCCCAGGAAGAGCAAACAGAGGAAGTGGACGGCCAGATTAGGAGATCAGAGCAATCTTCTGGGCGGGTCTTTGACTCATTCAGCGGCCCTGGTGACCTCCGGCCCTATCTTCCATTCTTTGCCCCTGCAGGGGGCCCCTGCAAAGGGAAGGAAGGTGGGGGCCCCAGGGGCCAGCAGAAAGGGGTTTCTGAGGCCCCTGGGACACCAGGAAAAGCCACTAGCAACTCCCTGCCCAGCTCCATTGCTCAGCAAGAAGATCTATAGCCTTAATACTTGCCGGGTAGCCTGGCACTGGGTGCTTCCGGGGACCCAAGAACATTGCTTCCCTTTTGCATTTCTGCAACTCAGATCTCCGCTGCAGGAGGGGGGGGGGGGCTCTGTGTGCCTCCTTGCTGCAACAGATGGGAGGCTGTGCTTCAATATTATGCCTGTGCCAGAGGTGGGTTTCAGCAGGTTCTGACCAGTTCTGGAGAACCGGTAGCGGACATTCTGAGTAGTTTATAAATAGCACCTGTGACTGGCCCCGCCCCCATCTATTCTCTGCCTCCTGAGTCCCAGCTGATCGGGAGGAAATGGGGATTTTGCAGTAATCTTCCCCTGCCACGCCCACCAAGCCATGCCCACCAAGCTACGCCCACAGAACCAGTAGTTTAAAATTTTGAATCCCACCACTGGCCTGCGCTTCTTGCAAAGGCCTAAAGAAAGTCCTTGGGTTTTATCAGGTCAGGTTCTCAAGCCATTCACGGAAGAGAGGATAAATGAAGGGAGAGGGGATTCCGCAGCAGGACATGAGAGAGGCTGCTGCCTTTGGGTTCTACTGGACCGCTAAGAATGGAGGCTAAAACTAGGACCCAGCAGCCCCCTCCAGTTTGCAAAGCCTGCCTTGTTTTGGGGGTGGGGGTGCTCAGATGCACCCCTCAACAGCAAGTTGTTGTTTTGGGATATATTGGAAGGGCAAGGAGAGGCAATGATCCCCCCCTCATAAAGGCAGAAGCCCAAGATGCAATAAACTGCGTGGCTGAAACTCTTCCAGAGCCTAGACAGGGGAGGGGAAAGGCACCGCAGACCTCTGGGAGGCTCACTTCATGTGAGGGTTGCAGTGGGGCCACTTGCTCCTCCGAGGCTGCCAGATGTTCAGTGGCAACACTGTGCTTCCTCTGTTGCATTGCAAAGACACAAAACTCCCAGGTTGCTATAAAGGTGCTTTAGTCCTAACCTTAACCCTAACCCCCAATCTCATCAACGCTGGAATGTCTCAGCATCCCTGATGCTCTCTGGGGAGCCCCAGACATTTTTTTTCAGAGTCTGTCTGACTCACCAAGTCTGGGCAGATGATCCCCCAAAGGGCCCCTGTGCAGATTTGTGAGTTGTGGTGTGTGTTGGCCTTACCTGCAGGGAAACGCATCAGGAGAACAGGCTGGGTTGAGCCGGGGGGGACCTGGGAGTTCGATCCCCTTGGCTTGCCTTAGCCTGCTGGAGGAAGCCAACTGGGCTCGTTCAGAGCCATGGCAGGATTGGGCAGCTTCTGAGTTAAGAACCGAGCCAGAGGTAAGTCGTGAGCAGGTTGCCCAAATTCGTCAGCCAGCCATTGGATGGCCGAGCGAGCGCCCCACATCTCAGAGCCAGAGCAGGGCAAACCCCCTTTGCTGGCTGTCTCTTCCAGGCTCCCATCAGCAGCTGCTTCCCACGAGGAGGAGAGGCTCTTCCCGCTTCGAGGCCAAGTTCCTGCTGTATTCCAACAGGGCGGAGCTGGGCTGCGTGTTTGAGCCCGGCCAGGTGGAGGGGCTCAAGCTGTGTCCCTTCAAGGCCTACCTCCCGCTGGTGATGATCTTCGTCGGGTGGTCTGTACGGGGTCTCTCGTCTCTTGGGAGGGGGGAGGGCTTGTCTTGCTGCCACTTCTGTCTGTTCCTTGCAGTGGCTGCTGGGGGTGGAGACTTCCCTTGGGGGAGGAGGCCTTGTATCCCTCCCCTCCCCTGGGCTGGAGGGGCATCTGCCACGCAGGGTCCTGAAACGCAGCCTCCTTCCCCTTGAGGGTTTCCCAAGAAGGAACAAGCCCATCGCTCCAGAAACGACTCTCTAAAAGGAACAGCCCCCTCACCATAACTGGACACCAATGGAATTGTGGCACACATCTCGCCCCTTTCAAGCCAGCTCCTGCAATAGCAGAGGGACAAATGGGATGTTGGAGGGTCAAGGCTGCCGTGGGTGTGAGCTGACTGGGAGGCGCCCTGGTCTGCTGGCGCACACTGGGCAATCTGCAAGGGGGCCGTTGACCCCCAGGCCAAGGTGCTTCCCTTCTCCTCCTGTGGCTGCAGGTGGACAGGAGACTCGAAGGCTGGATTTGGAAACTGGCTGAAGAGCTCAAAACCCAATTGCCTGACACCAACATCATCATCACCGATTGGCTCTCTCTAGCACATGCACATTACCCCATTGCGGTGCAGAATACGCGAGACGTCGGCCAAGAGATCGCTCGCTTCCTGGAATGGCTGGAGGTAAGCAAGGAGAGGAGAAACGCTCAGGCGGCTTGCTCAAGAGGACCTCCCTCCAGCTGAGGATACCCTTGAAGGGGAACCAATTTCAGCCTTCGGAGCCGAGTCACAACCACAGTGGCTCCGGTGGACCAGCTCCGGCCTCCCAGGTAGCCGGGTGCTCTGGGCCGGCTCAGGGGACTACAGAGCTGCTCACCGCTTTGCCTTGGTCCTCCATCCGTTCCCGGCTTTTTTCCAGGAAACCGTGCAGTTCCACCGGAGCAAGGCTCACCTGGTGGGGTACAGCCTGGGGGCCCACGTAGCTGGTTTTGCTGGCAGCTCCATGAGAGGCAACGGGAAGATTGGCAGGATCACCGGTGAGTCCATCAGCCTGGTTGGACTTTGCTTCAGAGTGAAGCCGGCCATTTGGCAGCTCCATTTGGGTGGGCAGGACAGGCAATTGCATTGGATCCTGAGAAAGAAAGGCAGCTGAGGGAAAGGCCGGCTCCTTGGCTTCTGATAGACCCACATCTGGAGGAAGTTCCCAAAGCTGGGTGGGAAGGAGCATTTCTCCCTGAAGGCTCTACTAGCCGGCTCGCAGGTCAGCTGGCTCAGCAGTGATTTGAGGGGGCGGGGGCAGCTCAGCCCCTTCCCACATTTAAGGGGAATCATTCCCTTTAGCTTGCTCAAGGGAAGAGAAGGCCTCTGCCCTGCTACAGCTCTGGCTGCCCTCCTTTTCCAAAACCCAGAAGTTGGTTCTTCGGCCCAGAACTGAGGATCATTCCTGGGCCATATTTCTCGCAAGCCTCGCTATGTCTCCCTTGCAGGCCTGGACCCTGCCGGCCCCCTCTTTGAAGGCATGTCCCCTACAGACCGGCTGTCGCCAGACGATGCCAACTTTGTGGACGCAATCCACACCTTCACCCAGCAGCACATGGGCCTCAGCGTCGGCATCAAGCAGCCTGTGGCGCACTTTGACTTCTACCCCAATGGGGGAACTTTCCAACCTGGCTGCCACATCATGCACGTCTACAACCACATCGTGCAGTACGGAATCACAGGTAGGAGAGGCTGCAAAAGGAGCCCCCGGGGGTGGGGAGTCTTCCAGCTGACAGGAGCCCCGAGGCAGAACTCAGGAAAGCAGGCTGCTGAGTGGGCCAGGGCGAGGCAAGCCAGAGGCTGAATGAGACGCTCTGAGCTTTAACCTCTGGGCATCTTTCTCACTTCTCTCTCCCTCACTCACTTGGCATTCTGCCTGCTCTCCCTTGCCAGGAGTTCTGGGAGGAAGCATTGTGGGTGTCCATGGCCAGTTTCCCGTGGAACCTACAAGGGTGGAATGGGGGCTGGGGGGCTGTGAAGGAGGGTCCTAACCTTCCATGTTGTGACAGCCTTTAAGTCAGAAGGAGAGATCATCTCTGCACCAAGATGGCCAAATGGGGGTCTCCAAGCAGAGGAGGCCTTTGGTTCACAGGCAGGGCACTCCCTGGCATGCCAAAGGACTTCTGGGTTCCTGTGGCTCTGGCAATGCCGACTCAGGATACCAACCTGGGCTTGATGAACCTTGACCTCTTGATCAGTAGATGACCCCTCCCAGTCTGCCCATGGAATGACTCAAAAGGAGACCAAAGAGGCTGGAGCGACTCTGGCAGCAGCAGCTGGAGAGGAGTGGGCAATTCTGCAGCTGGCAGGACTGAGAAGCCTCTGACTTGCTCAGTGCCACCCTTCTGTTTCCCTGCAGGGCTGACCCAGACGGTGAAGTGTGCCCACGAGAGGTCGGTCCATCTCTTTATTGACTCCCTGCGGTACAGCCAGAAGCAGATCACAGGCTATTGGTGCAAGAATATGCAGATGTTTGACAAGGGACGCTGCCTCGACTGCCGGGCCCAGCGGTGTAACACCCTGGGCTACCACATTCAGAAGGCCCGGGTCCCTGGCAGCCGGAGGCTCTTCCTGAAAACCCAACCTCAGATGCCCTTCAAAGGTTGGTAGGGGAGTGGGCAATGGTGGACCAGCCCCAGGGGGTCGTGTGGATGGGTCAGACTCTGTGCGGGATGTCCTCATAGAGTAGCGGCTGTAGAGATTCCAAATGGCCCCAGTTCAGACAGGAAAACAGGCTGACCTCAAGGGTGGCCTTATTATCCCAAATGAGATGACCAGGCCTCTGGGCGAGATCCTGCCCTTGGGGCCAGCCAAGCTTCATTCGTGAAAGTGAGGGATGCCAGAAACTCATGTCTACAGCTCTTAAAAGCCCAGGAAAGGCAGGGAAGGCCCTGACCCGATGTTTGAGCCCCTTCCTAAGCAGACGTGCATACCTGACTCTTCAAAATGTTTTGGGAAGATTGCCTGGAACAAATGACCACAAATTACCTGGAGGGATGCCCAGATTGCCAGCAGGGCAGTGGCCGGTTGTCCATGCAAGAGTTGGACTCAGATGGGCACAGAGCTCCGGCACCAATTTGAGGAGGGCTTTACTCTCCCGAAGCCCAGCCAGCCTCACGTGCCTCCCTTGCTAGGCCAGGCTGTGCTGCGGACAGAAGAAAAGATGTCTTAAGCTCTCCAGAACAAGCGTTGCCTTTCACAAAAGCTAACAAGGAGGACAAAGCAGCTATTATTTTAGGCTCCATTAAGTGACCCGCAATTCCTTTCTCAAAAGGTTGCAAAGACCATGTGAGGAGCTGAAGCAAGAATGAAAAACTAACACCAAAATGCCCCTCCCCCCAATCCTAGGGTATCCAGGTCAGCCTTCGTGCAAGATGGTCTCCTGCACAAGCGGCTGATGTGGACAGAGGCAGCCTGAAGTGCTGCCCTGTCCCTCTGGGAAGGGGTCAGGAGGGTGTCCGGCCAGATCTGGTAGCAGGTAGCCTTTTCAGAGGCCCCGCTCTCGCATCCCCCAGATATGTGGGTGCTGCAGTCCTGTGATTTCTGGCCAGGAAACGGACCCCAAGAGAGTTGGGGAGGCTCAGCTGAAAGGGCTCATGGAGGAAAGCCCTGCCTGCAGACGGGCTCAGGGTGTAGATACTGATCGGAGAGCCTGAACTTTCTTTACAGCAGAGAATAGAGAGAAGTAAAGGATGAACTGATCTCTCTCTCTCTCTCTCTCTCTCTCTCTCTCTCTCTCTCTCTCTCTTTCTTATGTGTCTCTATGGAAGTGAAAAATCAGCTTGCTCTCCTTTCCTCTCCTCTCCACAGTTTATCACTATCAGTTTAAAATCCATTTCATCCACGAATTCCAAGAACCACGAATTGATCCAACGTTCACTATCTCGCTGACTGGCAACAAAGATGACGTGGAAAATCTCTCCATCACTTTGTGAGTTCCACACTTTGTCCAACGTGGCTGGTGTCGTAGGCTTTGGCACAATAGCCACGCTTCACATCAAGCCAGGTGCCTTGGCATGTTTCTCCCGGAGGCTGATTTCCTCAAAGTGCCCCTTCATGTGGAGACAAAATGGCACATGCGCAGGTAGCAGCACCTTTATAGCTTCTCGTTTCTCCCAGGGATGCAGAGATCCTGGAGCCAGATGTCCACACCTGGACATCACTGCTGCTTCGACCTCTTTTGTACTATTCTCTATCTAATGAGTCTTTTTGCATCATTCTACTTTAAGTCAATAAACCATAGATACATTGATCCTCTTAGTAATGTATATCTGTAATCGTTGAAAATACTGTTGTTTTAAATTGGGAAATTTGTGACTGATGCTGCTGAACTGGCCCATGGCAGAGACAACTTGGTGGAAGAGTAGAACACAAACAAATGAATGGACCCCTCTGTGCCATGAAGCTCCAGGCAATGGGTCTTACAGGGTTTCTTCTTCTCTCCATTAGAATTGAAGGCATCAGTCAGAATAAAACCTACACTTTTCTTGTTCCTCTGGATATTGATATTGGAGAGCTGATGATGATCAAACTGAAATGGGAAGGAACGGCCATCTGGGAAAACATTTGGGACACTGTTCAAACCATCATCCCTTGGAGAAAGGGGGACCGTCGGCCAGGACTCGTCGTGACGTCCATTCGAGTCAAGGCAGGAGAAACTCAGCAGAAGTAAGCGTGCCCAGGGGCTTCCTTTCCGCAGCCAGACCAAGCAGCAGAGTGGGGAAAGTGACTTAAAATCACCATTTTCATTTCACAGCTCTCAGACTGCCCCTGGCCTTGCAGAGGAAACTCACTCTTGGTTTAGTCATTAATTTTTCTATTTTCCTTCTTTTCAGAATGACGTTCTGTTCTCAGCGTGTGGATAATTTGCACCTCTATCCAGGTCATGAGAAAATGTTTGTGAGATGCGAAGTCAGTTCCCAAAAGCTGAAATGAGAGTATGGATGATAAGCAAATGTTTGAAAAAGCTGGTCCAGAGGGGAGGTGTCTCAGCTTTTTCTTTTCCTTAGGGAAAAAAAACCAAAACTTTTTTTTTTGTACAAGCACACCAACGTGAAACCTAAAAAAAGTGATGGATCAGGATGTACTGTAAATTGTATACAGGCAAGACTAGATTGAGTAAACAAATAAAAAGTGAATAAAAAACTAAATCTACCTTGTGCAGAAAGACAATAAATAAGCAATGTCTCTGGACTAAAAAGTATTTTTTTCCTTAAAAGGGAGCTCACGCTGTCAAGAGGTCTGTAAGATTTCTGGCATTAGTGTTACTGGTCTGTGGGGTGGGGGGGAGGCAGGCTAATCACTTTTCTTCTGGCCATGCTGGCTTTGGCAAATAAGAACTGGACTCCAAAACATTGGAACGGCTAATTCTGATGCGCAAACACATTTGCAAAGTAAGGTCAATACAATTACTTCATTAAAAATTAGGGCTGAAAAAGCAGCAGTTCTGAAGAAGGTCCTGGTTCCTCTTGCCTGAGCTTTCCCAAGAACGCCCCAATGTCGCACTGGGGAGAAAGCCAGCTCCGTTTGGAAAAGCGTTCAGTCGAGGGTCCACTGTGGTCCATCTGAGCTGAAACCTGGGACTGAAGCTCTGACGACTATCGTCTCAAACACCTCAAAGGGTAGGGAATGAAGAGGAGAGGCTTCTAGAGGAGGTCAAGCTGAAGGCTAGCAAGGGCCACTTTCAGAGAGTTTAGGCTGACCTTGCTGATAAGGGTTGTGCCACAAGCTTGAGGGAAGGAGAGGCGTAGCTGCATCCCATATATGCACATACCACTTCTCTGCCATATGGCACAAACATATATTAAATGTTTTGCAATTTGCATCTCTTGCTGACTGCTGTCCAGAATCCCAGGATAATAGCAGCAATCTAGTTGCTAGAGTGCAAAGAATATAGTAACTCTGCAAATTAATATTTTCAGGAAGGTGAAGCAAAAGGCTTCATCTAATTGGGTTCTCCCTTTTCAATAGACTCCAGCACTAGGAGCTGCCTTGCCCAGCCCACTA
>JANHGD010009191.1:16402-28999 GCA_027560375.1 Imantodes cenchoa | reverse complement strand
CCCCCCCCCCCCCCCCCCCCCCCCCCCCCCCCCCCCCCCCCCCCCCCCCCCCACAAAAGGAAAGCCCCCTCAAATGCTGATGTGGCCACCTGATTGAAGCACTATCTATTTGGGGGAGCGTGGCAATATATGCAAAAACTGGCTGGGCCCCCATTTGCGTGGTTGCAGCTGCCCTTTTTGGCACACCTGTGACCCCCCTCCCCCCCATCAGAGCAAACTAAGAACTGACTTCCCACCTCCCTTCAGTTCCCAAAGGGGGGGGGGAGCATTCGTTGAGCCACAAGAACCCTTCGCAGGGACCAGGAAACACAGCAGGCGAAGGGCTGCATCAGCACTCCTGAGTTGTGGCTGATGGGCCAGGGAAGCCACATTCCCTCCCTTCCTAAGGCCTCCCAGAACCTGGAGTGTCGCCTTTCCCTGATCTCCTCTCCAGAGCCTCCGGGGTGGAAGGGAAGCCCCTTGGCCCCTTCTGGGAAAAGCCCTTTCCAAGCCGGGCATAACAGTTGCGTCCTCTGGAGAGGCGGAAGCCACCAGCCCATATTGCCAGCGCAAGGCAGCAGCTGAATCGGGGCCGGAGCTGCACGGACTTTTGCCACAGCCTGCAGACCGGTTGGCATCGCTGGCCTTCAGACCCGGAGAAAGAGGGCGATTTCTGGAGTGATTTCATCAGGTCTATTTATTAATGCATTTCAAGTTTCAAAAACCCTTACATCTGTTTGCACAATACTTCATTTTTTTTGCAATTTTTTAGTAAAAATTTCCAAAGTGAACAAAAAATACTGTATAAAACACAGTGGACATTAAACTGACAGTAGTATTAGATCGCAATTTGCCTTGATAGTTTTATTTTACCACATCTTGACTTGCAGTGGAGAGTTCAGTGCATTTTTTCTTTGCAGAAATCATGAAACTTCAGCCCCCAGTAAAAACAGGGCAGCCGGCTGGCTCTCTGCCAAACACCCCTGCCTGGCACAGGATAACATCACAAGCAAAGAATTTACATGGTCCAAGATCTACCATGCTCAAGAAGTTACTAAGACCTCTTGTAGAATAAAAGCCACCATTTCAGAAATGCAAACCTAAGCTTCCAGTCTTTGCAGTCTGAAGAAGAAAAAAAAATCCCAAAATGTAGTTTAAAATGATTTAAAAGCAACTACAGAGACTTCTAGCTAGTTAAGATCCTTCAGAATTATTTATAATCTATTAGTCTGACTCTGGGGGATTCATGTACAAAATTTGTCTCTAAACCATGTACAAAAAACCTGTTTTCTGAAAAAAGTCACCACATACTGTACAAGTTTTACAAGGAAGAGATTCCCATTATATTCTTTTAAAGTTTTCTGCCTTGCTGGCTTGCCAGTCACACGATGAGACCGAAATGTCTAAATCTCATACTCTTGAAAAAACAAAACAAAATCCACAGCTTGGCTAGCACCCTCCATCCCACCCACCCCAAAATACAACTGGGTTTCTAAGCAAAGCCAGAAATATTTTGCAGCCATTTGGTTCCCAATCAGCTTGGCGCTTTTGGAAAAACAGAAGCAGTGAAGTCAAGCTTGAATAATGCCCTCTTCCATTTCCTGCATAGCAGTTAAGCATATTGTGACATTGCTTTTTTTTCTCTTTAAAAAAATGCCAATTATATACATTTGCAGTAAAAACTTTGGGCCATTGTGCTGTTTGAGACTCTCTTTAGTGCCTTTCACATTCCCCAGCCTACAATAGTTACACAACCACAGCAATTCCCGCAGTAGTGGCTTCTGTTTTAGTGGTTATCTTTTAAAACAGTTTCATGCTGAAAGATTACCCCAATACTTGTTAAAACAAAACAACAAAACACAGCTTTACTTTCTCCCAAATTTTCAAAATTGGGATCCTTATTACTACTTATCAAGGTGACTTGATTACCAAATCATGACAGAATAGGCAAAGGTTTCTTTTCTCTTTTTTGAATCCTTCTGCGGCCATCTCAAGAAGTCAGGCATTCGACCGAACCGTTCAGCGCCATCCCAGGCAGGCGAGCCAAACCCCAGGCAAGCTCTTCCCATAGCAGCCTCCCTAGAACAGCCTGGAATCCTTTTAGCAGAGCTGGGCAGGGAGAGGACCTGAATGCAGCACTTGAACAGCGCCTCAGCGGTAATTCTGACTGAAAGAGAGATGCATAAAAATTGCACGGACTTGACATGATTCACAATTCCTGTGTAAAGCATTACAGAATCCTGGACCTTTATACACCGTCAACCTTCTGTTATCCTGAGTATGTCAATTAAACAGTAATTTCTTCATTAAGAGCATAAAAGGTTTATAATATAAAGGAACATCCATATTGCAATTATATTGTTTTACAATTGCACACAGAAGTACAGGTGTACATTAGAAATACAATGTCTGCATATAACCACTTATGTACATTGGCAAAGTAACGTCTCGCTTCCTAGCCCGGACAGCCGAAAGAGATGTTTTCATTCCCGCAAAGAGGTTCCATCAGAGGCTACCTTTGCCTACAAGTGAAGGAAAGGCATCCATAAAGAGCTGAGGAGGAGAGAAACGCCTTGCTTAAGACTGCTAAAGGTCTGCTTCACGGCCAGCCACTTCGCTTTGGGGCAGGGAAAGGGGGTCTCAGGTCTGAGAGCCTCCTCCATTGACCAGGGACAATGACTTAATACAGATTTTCTTTGGAGTGAAATTTTCCCACTGTAGGCACTAGGAAGAACCAAGGCAAAAGGCAGCCCTTAGCGTCTCATGTGGCCCATCTGGTAGCTCTCTCGGGGCCTCTGGCGTGGAGGGGCCTGAGTCGTTGGGGGGGGTCTCCTTCGCTTCAAAGTGCCTGCAGAAAAAAAAAGGGGAGAGGCATGTTCAGAAGCTGCTTTGCCCAGCCAGCTGCCCCCTGCGATCCTGATTTGCCCTCAGCAGCCGTAAGCCAAAGCTTTGGGAAGACCATTTTCTGGAAAACAAGGAGCACCGCCAAGCACCAGCCACAGCCACATAAACGGAAGCAATTGTCAATGCTCTGAATTCTTTCACAGGCACAGGGGTGCGGAGTGGTAACACAAAACACATTTCCCCCTCCCAAATCCCCGCTTGCCTGACAGCTTAGCTACTCCCCCCGCCGGTTCCACCCCCGCAGGCAGGGCAGAGCCAAGCCATCTCACGGGGTTACCGCAGTTGGGTCCGTCCCTCCTCCAGCCCTGGCATGAACCACCCACATTCTTGATGGGGTTCAAACCAGAGCCCCTCTGGCTCCTTCCGTGGGCTTTTTTCCTTCTCTCAGCCCAAGTTGTGCAGGGCACCCTTTCACCCTGTGCCTACAGCTGAAGTTCTTGGAGAGCTAGCAAAAGCCTCACCTGGAAGGGGTTTGGGTGGTGGCAGCTTTGGATTGCTGCTTGGGGTGTGAACACTGCAGATCTTAATGAATCCCGCCATCAACATGATGAGCGCGATGCCCATAAGCAGGACGGCCCACCAGTGCGCCTGGAGTTGTGAGACAGAACAAACAGGTCTTTTTCCCCATCTGACTGGGTGCTATGAAGGCTCCAGGCACAAAGAAGAAATGCCACTCTTCAGTGCTGGGAAGCCAGGCCATCCTTCGCCACAGGCTCCTTTAGCAATAGCACTTAAGATTTATATACCGCTTCACAGTGCTTTTACAGCCCTCTCTAAATGGTTTATAGAGTCAGCATATTGCCCCCACCAGTCTGGGTCCTTTAACAGCTTCTTTCCCTTGGGGGCAGCCTGTCCGTGCCCAGCCCCTGCAGGAGGGGCTTTTATTTATAAAATTTATTGGCCACCCATCTTATCAAATGGTAACTCTGGATAGCTTACAGTTACATAGACAGTTAAAATGTAACAAGCTAAAACCTTGCAACTTTGCCTCTTGCTTAGATAGTGATCTTCCACAGCTGCACCGTGGTGGTAACACTGGGCTTGCTGGCCAACTGGGCCTAACTTGCCCAACCTTCACCAACAAGAATGCCACACTTGGCATGGCTCCACTGGGAAAAGGAGAGTCGTATGGAATGCAGCCATGGGGGGAGTTAAAGAGAGGAAATGAAGAGCAATTTTGATGAAAATAAAATATTGCTCTGGAAGCAGATGAAGAGGTGGCCTCCAGAAGAACGAATGGAATTGAAAACATGAGGGATGAAATGCTTTGGGATAAAACCGAAGAATTGCTGGGAGGTGTATTTAGAGATGCTATGGGAGTCAGCGTCATTTGAAGAGAGAGATTGAAGCAGCTGCTATAAAGGGACTCTCCAAGAAAAATGTAATGAAGAGAAAGTGGCAAGCGCTTTGAGAACACTGACAGTGGTAGGGCTGCAGGTGTGGATAAGGTAACTGGAGAAATGTTCCCTCTTTGCCCTGACAACTGGAAGAATTCTATTGTTGTTTCCTAGGCAAAAGAAAAACTAGTAAGTGAATGCAAAAACGGGAGTTATGGAATGAATGTCAAAAAGCAAAAATGGCAACCTGTCAGAGATACAGCATGGTGCTAGTGCAAACTACTTTTTACTAGGTTTCCTTGTCTGAGATCTTTAATTTCTGTGACTTACTAGAGCTACTCTCTGCTGAGCTCTCCTTAACCCTGAGAGGGAAAACTGTGCTTGGTGTGCCTGCAACATTGTTCAGAGGGGACCCTTCCCTGAATTTTGAAGCAGAATTGGGGCTCCGGGCATTTTCCTCTTTCACTTCTTGCAGTGCGCCCTGTCTTCAAGCAGTAAAGAAACCCACAGTGAAAGAGGCTTTTTTCTTAGGCATTCTTGCCAGATTTCTTCAAATACCTCTTGAACACTGAATATCGATTTTAAATTTTTGTTACCTCACCTTCAGAATGTAACAATTTCTTATTTTTGCAAAGAAACTGGCAAGGTTTGTTCAGAGAGTTCCTTTCAACTCACCACAATCCACTCGGCAATGTTTTCATAGAGTTCTGGGTTAAAAATGGCCTTCTTCAGCCTGGCCAGGGGGCCGTCTGCATCCACCAGGCGACAGCGCATGAATACATCACAGTAGCCTTTGAAATCATTGCAGGGAGACCCAGGCTGGAGGGTAATGGTTTTGAAGCTGAAGTGAGCCTTCCATGCTTCAGAGCCTGTACTGGCACAGGTTTCTGGATGCACTGGATAAAACAGAGACAATTTGCACCTCAATGTTATAGTTTTTGGAAGAGGAGTATCAGGATTTTGCTGTTCAAAGCAGAAAAATTACTGGTATGGAACAGAAGAAATTACAACTATGCAGAAAGGTTGTAGTATTTATCCATAATTCCCAAGAGGACATAAGAGTCTCCCAAACCTTATTATGCCTCACATGCCAAGCCTCTCCTCTCCCCAGCCATCCTGGGGGACACCACTCTTCTGAGGCAAAAACCTCTTTTTAAAAGCTGAGCAAGAAATGATCTTTTGGGGGATTAAAAAAAAGGATGGAACAGAATGACACTAAATGATGAAATGGTTCTCTGAAATGTTGATGCCTCTGAACTTTTCGGGTCTGAGACTGCAACTGAAAACCATTTCAACTCCAGAGGCATCTGCTCAGCTCCAACCAGACACGAAAAGGGCGGGAAGACTCTTACAAAGGAGGAGGGTTCCCCATTTACCCACAAAGGCTTAGGTAATGAAATACTTGCTCTACCACATCCCTGCATATATTAAAACAGACGGAATGCTATAATCCAAATGGAAGTTGCTTAGCCTAACAAAACATACTTCTCTTCATGCAACAGACATGGCACAGTTCTTTGTCATCCTTTGCATCAGAGCTGGCACAGGTGCATTCTTCTAAGTCGTATTTCTCACAAATGGAGCCGGCACATTGCTGGGGAAGAAACAGACTAGAGATGTTTTATCTGATCAAGCTCAGAATTAAACTATGCAAAATGGTAAAATGAATGTGGTGGCCCATTTTGAACTTCACATTTGCCCTTTCCTTTCCTACAAATAAGAAATCTGCCTGGCTACATAAAGCAGAGCCAGGAAAAGGGAGAGTTTGCTTCCCCACTTTGCCTCCCCAGAACTCAATTTTGTCCTAGCACCGCCGACATTAGGGCAAAGCTGGGGATGATTGGAGACTTCCTTCTTCTCCGAAGAGTGTTTGGGGCAAGGAGCCTCTTGGTCTGACCACAGACAAACGGGGGATCTGTCTCAAAATGTCAATAGACACATTTTGGTTATCGAACTCCAGAAGAAAAGGGCTGCTTTCCTGGCTGTCCAAGACAGCTGCAACAGATCAACCGAAAGAAGCGCCATCCGCTGGGAACACAAACACTGGAGCCGAACAATCTGCTTTGTAAAAACACTTCTAGGAAGACTTACACCTTTGATGCAAACTTGGGTGTGTCTGTTGCACTCGGTCAGGTTTTCCTTTGGTGCAGATGTGGGGCAGAAAGAAGAGTCACCATTGCACCTCCCTTCTTCTGCACACTCAGAATCATTCCGGCACTTTTCCCGTTCTTTCTTGAATTCACAATTCTGTGTACAACAGGGGCCTTCACTGGGGCTAAAAAGGGAGGGAAAATTTAGTGCCATTCCAACAGGCCTCCTCATTTCAAAGGAGATCTGTATTTATCCTCTGTGAGAGCCCCACTCCCTGCCACCCAATAGGTCACTGCCTGATTTCCCTCTGAAAAGCCTCAGGAGAATCTGTGCTCAGCTTACTTTGCCCACAATCCAAGAGCTTGAGTGCCTTGAGTGGGACTTAAAAAGAGTAGCCTGCTTGGATACACAAGGGCTTCTCCTCCAAATCAGTTTAAGCCTTTGATGTGATGTCTAGCACAGTCCTTATTTAAATAAGGCATCTTTCCAATTCTGGAGGCAGCAATCAATAAAATAATTTCAATCCACCAGCAATGAAAGGTAATGAAAAGTGGCATGTAATTAAGCCAAGCTATCAAGCCAGATTCGCTAGTAGACGGGAAATGTATTTCCCAGCCCTGGAGCTGAGCATGAGAAGTGGCTTCTCTTCTTCTAACTTTGCCTGCCACTAAACTTTGACCCAGGTTTGGGATGCTTGGGTTGCCAATTCTGATAAGGAAACAATCCGCTCCTGGAAGCCAAGGCTTCCCTGGCTCCTTCTAGGCCAAGGCCCAGAGAGGGAGGCCTCCTCAAGAGCAGAAAAGCCTCTGAACCTGCAACTCTTGCTGGGTCTCAGCTTGCACTTCTTGTCCTCTGGCTGGTTGGCATCGTAGCAGCACTCGTCTTTACACTGGTCACTGTAGCCACAATCGCACTGCTCGCCTTGCTCTACCAGACCGTTTCCACAGATGGGCTGGCCGGATTCTGAAAAACAGGAAGGTCCTCTGAAGGTGAACCGGGGAGAGACTTCCTTAGACTGAAGCAGGACACGGGACCACGCCTCCCTCCTTTTCAGGATCTGCATCCCTTCTACAAAGCAGCCACCATGCTGCTCTTTCTCAGCCCAGCCGGAAATCTATCTTGCCACCCTCGGGCACATTCCTTTCTCTAAGATTCCTCAAAAGGAAAGGAGGAAACCGTGGACTCGGCCTTGGCTGCAGTTCAAGGGCTACAGTCACACGTTTCATCCTGTGTACAACACAGAAACTCTGAGCTTGCTTAAGAACTCATTAACAAAGGGGAGAGTTTTGGGCACTTTTTGCTAGAGTAGTAGGTGAAGTGGCCTGAAACAGGAAGAAGGAAGGATAATTTCCGTGGTTTTCAGTACATGAGTAAACTGTACTCAGAACATTTTCTATGCTACCAGACCCTGGTCAGAGCACTAAGCCTACAACGATGGCATTTTTGGAAAGGGCCAGGAGAGAGGAACCTATGTCACTTTAGGCTGCAAGAGTGTGCACACAGCTCTTTGGCATCAAGTGTGTTGGCTTACGGTCAGCCAAACGTTTTGCCATTCAGATGGGCAACCTCTGAAAGTGAAGACTCTAGCCGTGAGCGTGTGTGTGACAACCAGACAAATCCTCGTGGCTACTGACAAAGGGCAAATCCAAGCTGATACATTCCAAGGGTGGGTTGGAGGAGATCTGCCATCCTGTGAAAAATAAAGACAATTGAGTAGAAGAAATACATACCAACAAAACAATTATTTCTCTTTTTTTCAAGGACTTGGCTGATATTCCGAATACTACAGATAGAGAATTTGTTGTTGTTCAGTTTGTCACCAGAGGTTGCCCGTGCATACATTATGTAATTGCCGTTTTCTTTTTGCCCCAGGTTTTTGGATTCTCCCGGAGTGCATTCTGTTCCAGAATCATGCTGCAAGAGACAAAAAATGTCAGCTTTATTCATTAGCAGCTCTGTGTTTTTCTGCTCCTCAAAGAAGCCCCCGTGTTTAGGTGAGGAGCTGCTTAAAGCCTCCCAGAAAAAAGGTAGAATGGCGAGTAGGTGAGGTGGCTGAGAAAGAAGCCAACGTCCCCATGATTCACTCTAAACAGTTTCTTAATACGTGATAAAGAACACTTTAATTCAGTGCATCAAAATTACTCACTTTATTACCCTGATTTATCCATTAACAACCACGTAAGACACGAGCTCTTCCAATCTTTACCCGATTGGAAGAGATCGCGTAATAACAAGTAGTGAACTGCAGCAAATCGTTTCAGAAACAGGAAGGGCCCTGAGCTATCAGATGAGCAGCTCACAAATAAGGCAAAGGGACCAGCTTTGCTGAGTCAAATGGAGGTGTGCAATTCTCATGCAAGTGACTGCACGGACTGTTTTGCTGACACCCTGATATCATTATATTTTGACTGAAAGCTACAATTTCTTTCTTTAGAACAGCTGAGGTGCATTTTGCTGCAATAGGAGACAGGAGACTCTTTAGGCAGGTTAGATGGCCCAATTTGTCAGGTTGTTTCATCCTGCAGTGAGCAGGACTGGTCAATTCTGTGAGCAGAGGGAATGGTTTGGTCACAACTTTTAAGGATTCCCGAATCTGCTATGAAAGCTGGACTAGCCAAGGAGAGCTGGAACACATATACTTACAGGAGAACCAAAGTTATGCCCCACTTCATGCGCAAAGGTGATGTGGGAGACCTTAGGAGGGACGTGGGAACCATAGTTTTGCACAGTGATTATGCCAGTATTTAAGGATTTCTTTTTCCCATCAGAATAAAGCTTGCTTTTCTCACAGATTCCACCAGAGCTCCCTGTAATTGAAATCAAACAGTAACCTTTAACAAAGCTAATTAGAAAATGATGAAAAAACTTTCTCATTAAGTAGCAGTTAAAGCAGCACTTTCAATCTAAAGAGATCAATTTATTATTAAAATTCAGCTTATTCTGAATTTTGATTCTGTGAGCTAGTCAAAAATCATGAGAGCTCTTTGAGCTGTTCTGGCACTGTGAAGGCAAAATCATTGGCTTTCAGACAAAACAGTTCTCAAGGGCTGATATTCTTAAACATTTATCTCTATTAATGGCTGATTTGTCTGAAGGCCAAGCTTCCAGGAATTACCTCCTGTTTGGATATAGCTTGGCCTAGGATGCCAGTTTCCCAGCTGAAACTATGGCCAAGTCTGCCCATGCCCAAGAAGAAGGCATTTTCATTCTCTCTTCTGACTGCTAGTTGGGAGTTCAGGGATGCATCTGCTATCTTCTGCCCGTCTGTCCTTTTTAGCTACTGTTGCAAACTTTACCCTGAATGTTGTAGCGGATTCCTTTTTTTTCTTCCTGAACTTCTGGGTCTTTTGCTTTACTTGCAATGTCTTGGAGGGCTTTAGTTGGTTTGTATGCTTCGGTGATGCCATGTGGTTGTAACAGTCTGTTGGCTGTTTCTGAAATATTTCTGATGTATGACAATGTTATTCTTTTCATAGCTTGTGTTGGTTGTGCTGTGGTGGGTCAAGCACTTTTTAATAAAGTTAATAAAGTTGCATGGATATACATTTTTGGAAGATATTAAATAGATGGTCTCTTTTCTTTTTGTGTTATGTTGTGTTGTTCTGTGTTGCTGAAGTAATTTGTACTCATCTGAATAATGTTTCTACATAGCTCTTCTTGTGGGAGGCTGGATTGTTACTTTGGTAATGGAGCATTGGGGTTGTCTATCAAAAACTAGTATGAGTTCTCTATCAAACCAAAGACATTAACATAGGAAGAAGAAAAACACAAGTCATCTACAACATATAATAACATATAATACAACATATATAACATGTAACAGCTACTTTGCAGGCTAGACAAGCAGAAGATTAGCAAAGCACATCCACGAACACAAACTTTCAATCAAAAGACATGATGAAAACTCCTTAATTTCACAATTTATGGACAGATTCAACCATAGTTTCTTCTGGAAACATTCTAGACCAGACTACATCCAAAAAATTAGGGAATTCCTGGAAACTTGGTGTTTAGACAAATCAGCCATTAACAGATATATAGAGACAAATCACATTTACACATCATTCAAAACAAATTAATAGAAGGAGTAAAAAAAGAACACATCTTTTCCAGCAACCTATACCCAGATAAGCAGGGATTAATATGAGATTTAAAAAAATCAAGCAGAAAACAAGACCATAATCAAGTAAGTACCAACAAGAAAATCATGACCAATAATGCCAGGCAAGTTATGCATGTAAACAGGGAACAAACCCCACACCACAAGCACTGATGGTGTTACCTAGTTGAGCAATGAAACGTCTATAAGAAAATAACCAAGCACAGAGAACTCCAAGGATCCCCTTAATTAATGGAGTATTGGAATGAATATCCACTCCACACTTTAACAGAGCACACAAACACAAGAACGAGATGTTTTTGATTTGTGAACAAGGAATCATGGGTCTTAGATTTTCCATGCATTTTGTAAGTTAGCTCATATGAAGTATTTTGAATCAAAATGTATTGTCCTTAGGATGCATCTTTTCACCTAGTTAAAGATCATGACAATGACAGTTTTAGTAGTTTGTTTATTTATTTATTTAATATATATGGTGCTCATCTTACCTCAAGATACTTCTGGGCAGATTATATAGATAGAACAGTGGCATTTATTTATTTAAAGTATTTATATTCTGCCTGTTTATGAGCTCTATGCAATACACATTGCACTCTCTCCTCATATAAACCACCTACTGAGAAACATAGGGCTGAGAGCAGGGGTGGGTTCTAACTTACCTCGCTGCCGGTTCGCTTTCTCCATGTTGCGTGGCAAAAAAACAAAGCCAAAAAAACAGATGGTGACCTCATGCACAGTGCCAGAACTCGGCTTCTGGGCATGCTCAGAACGAAAAAAATTATTTAAATTTTTATAAAAAAAATTCCAAAAAAAAGAGATGGTGGCGCCTACAGACCAGCACCCACCAATCCGCTTCGGTGACGTCATCATGAATGAATCGGGAGGAACCCACTCCTGGCTGAGAGGGAGAATAGCTGTCCCAAAGTCATCCCGAGAGATGTTTTTGTCTGGAGTAGACCAAAGCCTGGGTTTTCATTGTCCAACTTCATAACCACTAAAACAAACTAATTCTCATTCCACCATTGATTTGTCCTTTTGGAAATAAGGGGAATAAGAGAAGAGTGCTCTAAAGCTGCAGCTTTTGGGAGAAATATTTCTTTTTTACTGGTATCCCCCCATATTGACAAAAAATAAACGGACAAGCTTAATTCATATTACATCACTGCACTATATTAATTTGAGAAAGGTTGTGACTCAATTTGAATTTGAAATTCAACACACTCAACTCTGGTTGAACAAGAAACTCAGATTGCATCATTTTATTTTTCTATCCATGCAAGTTAGAAGGAAAAAAAGGACTGAATGAGCTTTCACTGAATATCCACTGAAGATATTATTGGTGATTCCCCAATCAGATCACAGGGGGTTCAGCTTTTGTTTATTCTCATTCAAGTTTCAAGCCATATCCATTTAATATAATCCATAAAAGCAAATGAGCCTATTGCTTTTGATATGATACATGTATTCTGCAAAACTCTGGAAAAGATGGTTCATTTTTTTTACAGGGTAGTGCCACGGATATAGGTCCTAACTGGCGGGTGGGTGGGAATCAACACTATCTCTCAAAATATGAGATATTATTTTCTGTGAGTTTCAAATAGTTGACCTTTTTTCACAGGTTCAGTGCCACAGTTACACAGGCTACTGTTGGTGTGTCACCCCTAATGGTCGTCCAATCAGTGGTACAGCTGTAGCACATAAAACTCCACGTTGCCCAGGTAACTATACATGCATTATTGTGGCAGAAGCTGCTCTTCCTTCTTCTTACTCTCTATCGTGTTACACTGAATCAAAGTATCCACATATAGAAGCTAACCTGCCAAATTAAGTATTCCTACATTATTGCATCTTTCTATTCTGTTGGTTCTGCTAACAACAAATAAAACGTTAGATTACAAAAAGAGATAATTCAAAAGTGTACTGAACAATTAACAATTAAGAAATAAAAGATTGTCAAGTCAAATTATTTACTTGATAGTATCAAGACCACACGAAGTATTAATACCACTTTATAATGCCTTGGTAAGACCATATTTGGAACACTGCATAGAGTTCTGGTCGCCACGATGTAAACTCTAGAAAGCGTGCAAAGAGCAACAAAGATGATTAGGGGACTGGAGGCTAAAACATACGAAGAACGGTTGCAGGAACTGGGTATGTCTAGTT
>JANHGD010009187.1:33964-44285 GCA_027560375.1 Imantodes cenchoa | reverse complement strand
AACGCCATTGAATGGAGGATCGCAGCTCAAAAGTCCCAGCCAATGCCTGAACAGTTTTTGATTCGGCTTTGGAATCTCATCCAGAACGGAGTCAGTCTGACTTCTGCTCTTTACTCCATCCTTTCAAATTGTCTTCTTCTTCTTTGCTGGCTGTTGGAAAAGCCAGACCTCATTTGAAAGAGCAGAGATTTGCAGTTCGCTTAGCAGCCAGATCCTGATCTTTTAAAATTGGCCCTGTTTTGCAGGGCTCTACCTTCTGATCATTTTTTGCAGAAGATTACGAGAACCTTTCCCGTGATGACAAAGGCCTGTGACGTTTTCAATCAGTTCATGCCTGATTCTCTTTACTGATTCTGAAGACAACAGGGTTTTGTTTTTTTTGTTTGCACAACTGTGTGCTATTCTGTCTGGTTTATGTTTCTTGTTCCGGCCCTACAAATGACAATTCCTGTCCATGATCCAGTTTCGGTGTCCGGACATCTTCTGTTGTGGTGATATTGAGACTCCAGCCCCCTTTCCTAAATAATCCACACCGTCCTTGGAGTCATAAGATAATGGCAGATGGTTGACCCAAAGGGAGGGAGGCGGGAATGGAAGATCTCCTTAGACATTTATTTGGCTGAAAACGGTTGGGAAACGAATAACAAAACAGGCTTTCTGCCAGGGCCATTGAAACTGCTTATATTTTTGAAAATGTTCCTCTGTAGTATTATCCCGTGCATTTGTCTCATAATTCAGATTTCCTTGGGAGCCCCTCGAGGTTAACCTTTTGCATGTGGATATTTCCATTCCCCGTGGAAGTGTCCTGACTCATCTGGGCTCCTTAGGGACAGCCTGCTGATCCTGTGGACAAACTATTAACGTTTCCCTCCTCAGTTTAGATAACGCATTCATAACCCGAGTACGAGTTCTCTGTGTATTTGTATGTGGGTTTTTTTTCTGCCTTAAGTCCTAATCTTCTCAGCTCTGGGGTCAACAGGGCATCTGTGTAGTGAGCTTCGAAGAAGCCCTTTAGGGTTGCCTGCCATAACGGTAGGTAACTTAGAAGCGTTTCACCCACGCTTAAAGCGAGGTTAGTAGAATAAGTTAGATCTCCCCATCCTAAGCCATTAATGCTTCAGGAAGTCCCAGCCGTTGGCATCAAGAGGTAATTGATAACTGTGGCGTTCTCAAAATAGCTTGATTTGTTCTGTTTTTTTAAATACATTTAGCCCTGACTTGAAAACAATTCCCGAAGGCTCAGGAGCGGTGGCCTCATCTGCTGTCCCCCCCACGGAGGCCACGGAAGACCGCGGTTCTGACTCGGAGGCTATGCCAGGCACAGAGACTGAGCGCTTGGATAGCGAGAAGATGGCAAGGGAAGCAGCTTCCCAGCCCCTGAAGACCGAAGACTTGAAAGAAGACCCGGAAGCCTTAAAAAAGGACTTTGGGCTTGGAGCTCCAAGCACAGGCCAGGATTCTGAGTCTTCAGACCTGAAACCCAAGGAAGCCGGCGCTCTGTCCTCCGCTCTGAAAAAGGAAGAAAAAGAGACTGATCGTTCTGACCCGGAATTGCCGAGAAAGGCCTCTGGGCCTGACGGAGAGAAGGTAAAGGAAGAATTGGCACCTGGGAAAGCAGAAGTCCACGGTGGCTCGAACGAAGAAACCACCGGAGCTCTCTCGGCCTCAGCCGCGGAAGAAGAGAGAAAGGCAGACTTGGGGCCGGGCTCCACCGAAGCTGCCCTGCAGGAAATGACCAGTACTGACCTTCTTTCCAGTAACAGGTTGGCCTCTCCGGAAGCAGATCAAACCAAAGCCGTCGTCGGCTTAGCAGAGACACCTGCTCCCAGGGTTCAGGTGAAGGTGGAAGAAGAGGTGGAGGGCCCCTCCAGCGCCTCTCAAGCGAGTGCGGAGGTAGCCCAGCCAGCGGCGGCGGAAATGAAGAAAAGCCTAAAGGAAAAGGCTCAGCTGCTGGCCAGGGTTGAAGTGACCCTGGAGAAGCTCCCCAAAGACTTGGCTTCAAGCGCTGAAGACGTCAAGCTGGAAAAGACCCCAGAAGAGAAGGCCAAGGGACAGAAGCCTGAGGAAACTCTGACAAAGACACCACAAGGGAAAGGACTGGGACAAGCCGAAGCCGAGGAATCCTGCAAAGCGAGTGCGCCGGAGCCAGAGACTGTAGCCGACACAGAGGCCACTCCTGTCCCCAAGGCTTTGAGCCAAACCAAGACCAGACTTTCAGCTCGAAGGAAAGAGAAAAACCCGGCCAGCAAAGCGGCCAGCAAGAGCCAAGGGGTGGCCGAGAAGACGCCAGCGCAGAGACCAATGAGTCAGCAAAGGTCGGCGAACGGCCGGTCCAGCATCCCAGATAGCACCAAATCTAAGCTAAACATGAGTTCAGTGGTGGTGGTTGTGTTAGGCGGTGGGAAGAGCTCCTCGCAGCAAGACAAGGACCCCCCGGCGGAGACCAAGGGGAGTCCAAAGCAGAGCCGAGAGCAAGACGGTAGATCCTCCAACCTCAAGCGGGATATCGGCGGCAATAAGGTGAGGAGGGGATTAAAGCGCTGCCTGGTCCCTAACCTTGACGCTTCTTCCAGTCCTTGAACGAGTCCCTGTCCCCTCCCTGTATGCGGCTGCTGCACTCGGTGGCACCACCAAACCGGTTGGTGCCCTGCAGTGTCGGTTGGGAGGTGCGTTCGGAAGCGGCTTAAACCTGGATGTGTTTGGCGGAAGGAAGGAAAGAGCCGGCTCTTCACAATGCAGATTTCCGAACGGACACGCGGTGTTCGTTCCTTCCTTCCATTGGTGGTTCCTGAGAATCTCCCGTTGTGAGCTGCGGCTTCTCGTGCGGCATTCCGGCTGCTTTGGGTAGACTGGATCCTGAAGTCAGATAAGTTACCCGTAAAAACCACTGGTGTGCTGAATACTCGGGTCTTAAGAACGATTGGCACGGTCTCAGCTTGTAGCGTGTAAAGAATGCCACCTTTTTGATGATTAATTGTGTTTACGAGGCTGCTGTCTTCATTGCTCACCCTCTTCCCACTTCTCCCCAGGTGTCTGCTGAGAGAAGTACCAGAAGCTCTAAAAGCAATCCTAAACCCAAAGAGGTAAGTGAGCCAATTAACACGGTTCCCGTAACCCAGGGGAATTGTATGCGGGAAGGACTTCAGGCAGGGGTGTCAAACTTGATTTCATTGAGGGCCACATCAGGGTCGTGTTGACTTCGGGGGAGGCGTGGCCAGCTTGATGTCACTCGTGTCTGGGGCACCTGCGGTGATCCGAGTGCTCTGCCAGTGAAAACTGGCTCATGAGCTCCTGCAGCCCTCTGCCAACGAAAATTGAGCTCGGGGCTGCTGGAGGCTGTCATGGCCAAAAACGGAGCTAGTGGAGGCCATGCACAGCCCTCCCAAGCTCTGTTTTCGCTGGCAGAGGCCCCACGGGCTGGTCCTTCACTGTTTCCAAGACGGCCCCGCAGGCCAGATCTAAGCACCCCAAAGGTCGGATCTGGCTCGTGGGCCTTGAGTTTGACACCCCTGACTTCAGGCCAGGGACCTCCCAACTGGGCCACTTTAAGACTGGTGGACTTCAACTCCTAGCCAGAATTCTCCAGCCATCTCTTTTATGTGAGAGAGGTGGCGGGGTGGGGTGGGGATGGATGGATGGATACAGAAATAGACTCCAGAAAGACGAGCCAGCTGCTTACCTGCTTCTTTGTACCTATAAAAGATCTCCTTCATTCCAAATCGCCCTTTAAAATAAGGGTGGGCAGCTATGGCAACTTTACATCCTGTAGAATGATGGGAGTTGAAGTCCACAGTTGTAAAGTCATTCTGAAGCCCCCTCTGACTCTTGTGTTGGCTGCATGCTTCTGATATCTGCCCACAATGATGTGGGTCTCTACGTCATTTACAAGTCACCTGGTGTAAAACTCTGGGTTTGGGTTTTGTTTTTGTTTTTTTTCTTCGTTTGTCTTTCTGTAGGAAGAGGAGCTTTTTCCATTTAATTTGGACGAGTTTGTGACCATGGATGAAGTTGTCGATGAAGCTGAGCCCCCTCAGCCTAAGAAGAACCCTGTAAGGGGCAAAAGGAAGGACCCCCCAAAGAAAAACTCTCCCTGCGAACCAAGCTCCAAGAGGAAGAAAGGCAAGGGGCCGGCCGACCCCGCGGCTGAGAGCGAGGTCTCCTTCGTGACCTTGGATGAAATCGGAGAAGACGAAGGCGGGATGGCCCAAGCGGACCTTTTGAGCTTGGAAGCCATGACCGAGGACGTCCAGGGACTGGTCACGGTCGACGAAGTGAACGAAGAGGAGGAGCTGATCAATGAAGATATGAAAGATCCACAGTCGCTGGTCACTTTGGATGAGATCTCCGAGCAAGAGGACGTCGCTCTCCCGGAGAAGGCCAAGGCGGCTTTTGCTTCAGGGGAGAGCGAGCCGGATCTTAAAACGGACCCTTTAGTGACGGTGGATGAGATCGGAGAGGTGGAAGAGCTTCCCTTGAACCAGCTTTCCCATTTCAAGGACGAGGAGATGCTCAAATGCAAGGAAGAGGAGAAAGGAGCGGTTGAAGACCCCGGAGATTTTCTCTCCTCCCAGATCCCGGACGACCCCAGCATTTTAGTCACACTGGACGAGATTCACGAAGACAGCGACGACCAGCCCTTGATGACTATAGACGAAGTGACCGAAGACGACGAAGATTTCCTGGAAGACTTCAACCGCCTGAAAGAAGAGTTTAGCTTCGTTACCGTCGATGAGGTGGGCAGCGAAGAGGAGGAGGAAGAAAAACCCGGCACGTCCGCCAGCAGAAACTTGGAAGGAGCAACCAAAACGGCACCGAAGGAAAGAGCCAACGAGAACACCCGGCCTTCGGCGGAGTCAGAAAACTTTAAAATTCCAGCCACCCCCCCGCTAGAACGGAGGGAAAGTGTTCGGAGTGAACGTCTGGAGGTTGAAGCACCTGCAGCCCAGCTGGGGGGTCCTGTGAATGAGAACCCCGTGGAAGAGGAGGTAGAGCTAGGTAGGGAAGAGACTGAGCTAGAGGGTAAAGAAAAGGAGGAAGAAGGAAAAGATGTGGAGCAAACAGACGCACTCACTGAATCTGGCTCAGGTTGCAAGCAGCTGCAGACAGGTAGGAAGGGGATCGGCCTCGGGGTGGAGAGGCCCCCCAAGAAGCGGCGAAAGATCGGTGAGGAGCAGGCTGGGAACCTGAAGGTGCCTCTTCTCTCCGCAGAGCCAGTTGGGAGCCAGAAGGAGCAGCCTTGCAGCAAGGAAAGCGACTCCCAGGAGGAGCAGCGATCGCTCGGTAAGGGTGTCTTCACGCAGCAGGTGGGAGAAGGAACTTCTGGGGGCAAAAGAGCCGTGGTGGTGGTGGTGGTGGTGGCGGCGCAGTGGTTTGAATGCAGGATTACAGGCAATGATTCTGTCCGCTGCCAGGAGTTCGATCCCGACCAGCTCAAGGTTGACTCAGCCTTCCATGCTTCCGAGGTCGGTCAAATGAGGACCCAGATTGTTGGGTTTTGGAGGGGAGGGGGGCATATGCTGACTCTGTAAACCGCTTAGAGAGGGCTGTAAAAGCATTGTGAAGCCGGTATATACTGTTGGTTTCGGAGCACAAGACGCACCTTAGTTTTTGGGGGGAGGCAAATAAGAAAGAAGCTGATTGGTGGGTGGATCGGCCTCCCGGAATACCTCCAATCAGCTGTTCCCAGAGGTGAACTTCAGCAACAGGTTGGTTGGTTCTGAGCTCTGTGCCTTTTTCGGCCCCTGAAACCTCCATTGGAGAGGCTGGGCGGGGCTGCATTCGGTGTTTAAGACGCACCCAAATTTTCATCCTCTTAGGGTGAAGAATACAGTAAATCTAAGGGCTGCTGCTACTGTAAAGAAACCCTGCCCCCTCCCCTTTATTGTTTTTTGGGTGGGTGGGAATTGGACTCTGTGAGGAAGGCTGTCTAGGTGGGGCGAGCCTTCCTAGGGTTGGTTAATGGATCAAATAGAAAACCCCGCCTCCCCCCACTGTATGCAGGTAGTCCTTACAAGAGTTCGTTTAGTGACTGTTTGCAGTTACAACGGCACTGGGAAAAGTGACCTATTATTATTCTTCACACTTACGACCGTTGCAGCATCCCCCACGGTCAGGTGATGAAAATTTAAACGCTTGGCAACTGACTCGTATTTATGACGGTCGCAGTGTCCTGGGCTCACCGGATCCCCTTTTGGGACCTGACAAGCCGAGTCAACGGGGAAGTCAGGACAAACCCATGTTACTAACTTAACAACTGTAGTGATTCACTTAACAACTATGACAAGGAAGTAAAATGGGGCAAAACTCAACAAATGTCTCACTTAGCAACAGACATTTTGTCCTCAATTGGAGTCCTAGGTTGAGAACTACCTGTAATACCCGAGTTAAGAGAATCTAATAGAAAACCAACATTCAGGAGGCTCCAAAGTGTCCTCTTTATTCGCACGTGATTGAAAATAGAAAAAAGGAAAATAAACAAAAAATAAACCTCAGCCAAATCCGTTTTGAATTAGCTGCGGTTCAGTGGAAACGAAGGTTTTGGCCATTCCACATTTTAGCTGGACAAATGCAGGGAAGTCCTGGAGGCTGTGAGGGACGGCAGCCTTCGGCCGAGCCCTGGCGGGAAGAAATGGCTTTGGGTGCGCGGAGGTTCAAGGTCCTTTGTTCTGGATGGGGTGGCAGTGCCCCATATTGACCCGGTCTTTGGCTTGGGGGTTTCTCCTGGACTCCTCCTGCACCAAGGCCCCTCAGTTCAGCCCCCAGCTGCAAATCTCCTCTTCCAAAGGGGTTTTGGATTGGGAGCCCCCAGAATTGGTTGAAAGAGGGGCGGCTGTGTAAGTGCTTTAAATCAACCCCCTCAATCTACTGAGATTTCTGTCGTGACAGGCGAGGTGAGGCCTGGAGAGGATGCTGCGGCTGAAGCAACCGAAATGGAGGCGGAAGGAAGCTCAGCAGCCACTTCTGAGGAGCAGGAGACAAAGGGAGAAGCTGTAGCGATACCATCCCCGAGCCCAGCGATTTCCACAGAGGCCGTGGCAGCCGGAGAACCACAGGCGGCATCCAAAGCAGCTGCCCAGAATCCTGAGCTGAGCTCTGATACGGTCTTGGGAAAGGACAGTGAGGCTTCTCCTTCGCAGCCCTGCGAAAAGCCTTGCCCAGGTAGGAACCAGAGAGCACCTTGGCACGTGCGTGGCCCCATCTTGGCTCTGCCCTCATGGCTGCAGCCGTTGCGCTCTCCTTCGAAGGATCTCGCCAAGCGGGGCAGCCTCTCTTGCAGCTCACTCTACCTGGGGCTGCCCGTGAAAAGTATCCGGAAGCTCCGGCCCGCGCGGTTTTGTGCAGGCCCAGGGGTGCCTATGTGTTGCCCCCCTGCAGGAGCTGCATGGGCTGCCGATTTGCCTCCAGGTGCAATTCAGGGTGCTGGTGGTCACCTTCAAAGCCCTCATGGCCTGGGACCAGGTTATTGGGAAGACCCTCTTTTCCCCGCGACATCCACCTGACCCACCAGAGTGGGGAGGCAGGGGATGTTACGGGTCCTGTCTCTTACCGAGGTCCATCTGGCAGGACCCAGAAGGTGGCCCCTTCCCTGTGGAACATCATCCTCACAGAGCTTAGACTGGCCCCCACATAAGACCCGGCTCTGCCAATGGGCTTGGGGAGCCTGGAGTGGGAGGGAGCCCATCGAGTGGCTCGTTTGACTGATAGCTGTCGGGTTTTCTCTTATTTTGTATACTAGTGGCTTGCCCTGTCATACTGACCTTGGTGGTTCCTTGGGCTGGTTTTTTTTTTCCTGCTGGCTTATTTGTCTGAGTTGATAGTTCCTTGATTGGGACATGGGGGTTTATTATTTTTGTTATTTTGCATGTGGGGCTTTTATTTTTTGTGAAGCCCGTCCAGAGTCGCTGAGAGTGAGTGGCCAGCCATATAAATTCTCTAATTAAATGAATAAGTCCCCCTGCATAGTGGGGTGAGTTGACGACAAGGTCTTCATGTATGTTCTGTTAACAAAACATAATGTTAACATATGTTAACACAATAGTTAACAAAGCATCTGTCTTAGGTCTGATGTATACATGGTCAGGTAAGATGTGCATGAAAGGATTGTAACTTTTCAGCCTACTAGAGGAATTATGCCTCTTCTGAATGTTTCCTGTAGATGATCAACAACAATGGGAGCTAAAACCACTGCCTGTTTGTAGGAAGTTTGAGTTAGAAACATCATTTAGAAACATGATCTCTTTATCTGAAATAATACAACCCTTTATGCCACCTCAGATTTCGGCCATATCAAATGTAAAACAGTCCTCAGATTAATAGTGAGGAAGACAAATACTGTAGCAGGAATAAGATGAAGCAAAAATAATTCTATGTCTTCCATTTATATCTGTTTCTTCCTCAGTGAGCGCAAGATCACAACATTTCAATTCAATTTCAAACCTTTATTGTCTATGCACAACATGTGCACAATGAGATTGGCTGAGTCTCTCTTAGTGCATCCCTCCCAACACAACTACATCTCAATAACTCGCAGTGATTTTTTTTTTAAAAAAAATCCCTAACCCAATAAATTATACTAACAAACACACAATCCTCTATACATATATCTGTGTAACATTACATTATAATATATTGCACTAATATGAACATGTTGCACTTTGTGCCAGCCCTGAAAGTCTATCATACTACATACTTATGATGTTATGTTGCATTCAAGAGTCTGACAGCCCACGGATAAAAGCTGTTCTTCAGCCTGTTCGTACGACTGTCTGTGCTTCTATATCTCCTGCCCAATGGTAGGAGAGTAAAGAAGTGCTGACCAGGGTGTGAGTTGTCATGCTGGGATAAAAGACCCTAGCTGTAATATTAATAACAATATTAATAATATGTGGTTGTATTGTTTGGTTGTAACACTTCCACAGACCAGAATGCTGCTTTAGTTCCTTCCGGCGAATGGATGCAAAGGCTGCTACTGAAAAATTCCAGCAGGATCTGGGGTTTCGAATGTTGAACTGTGGAAGGACTGATCTGATTAACCAAGCTATAGAAGCCTTAGGACCCGAAGGCGTTAATACAATGGATGATCAGGTATATAAAAATCCGTTCTAGAACATTCATGACATAGGCGAGCAAGATCAAAATCCAAAGTCCAGGTTATTATAAATCATAGACATAGAAAGACATAGAAAAAGAGCCGCGGTGGTGCAGTGGTTAGACTGCAGTACTGCAAGCCACTTCTGCTGACTGCCAGCTTCCTGCAATTTTGCAGTTCAAATCTCACCAGGCTCAAGGTTGACTCAGCTTTCCATCCTTTCTCCAGTTGGTAAAATAAGAACCCAGATTGTTGAGGGCCAATATGCTGACTCTGTAAACCGCTTAGAATAATAGCACTGTGAAGCGGTATATCAATCTAAATGCTATTGCTAATGCTATTGCTATCATGTAAAGAGTATTGGGTAATAGGGGAAAGAATATTTCTCCAAACCAGAATGTAAATGTTTTTACTACAGGTTGACTCAGGGCTACTCTGATATTCAACATTAGGAGCATTTAACTGATTCTAGTTATTTTAGCAAAACTTAGTGCATATGTGGTTCTCCTCCTTTTCCTTAGAAATGCTAAAGCATCATCCCATCATGGGAGACTTCAGTCAATAGAAGGCAGTAACTAAATTTATAAGGGGAAATACAAGAATGTCAAACACCTCATTAATCTGATCGATATCGTGAAGGCATTGTAAAGATGTATAGGCAAACTAAATTTGCAAAGCAAATATAGTAGCTCTAAACCAGAGGTCTTCAAACTGGGCAACTTTAAAACTTGTGGACTTCAACTCCCAGAATTCTCCAGCCAGCTATGCACAAGTCTCAAAGTTGCCAAGTTTGGGGACCCTTGCTCTAAACCAATGTCGTTTCAAGTGTTTCATAGGATGACTTCTAGAACTCACTTCTGCCCACCTCTGAGGCCAGTTTGTAACACAGTGCGTTATGTTGACATAGCAATTTTGTGTTATTAAACTGTGTTTATGGTTTCATGTGTTGTGTGAATGCATTCATTTTATGTCTCACAGACAAAAAAAGACAAGGAAAAGAATCATGTGCAACATTTAAGTATTTCTGCAGGAGAACCAATATAAATCCTTACACTGAAATTACCTAAAATAGGGTGGGAATGTCAGTGTGTCTTATCCACTTTCCCCCAGCCCCTAGGAGCACTGTGCAGGCCTCCCAAACCCTCTGCCCACCCCATTTTTCCAAAAACCTGGTGAAAAATTGGTCCGTTTTTGCAAAAACGTGAGTGCACAGAGGGTTTGGGAGGCCTGCAG
>JANHGD010009186.1:25981-36315 GCA_027560375.1 Imantodes cenchoa | reverse complement strand
CACCTGGATCACAGGTGCACAGTTGGGCCCACTCTGATAAACAAAATATTGTGACTCACGAAAGCAAAACGGCCATAAAGGTATTAAAAAGGCAGCCACAATATTAATCTACTTTTAAAATGTTATTTATTGTATTTATTGTATCTATTATGTTTTATTCTTGGCTGTGAACCGCCTGAGTCCTTCGGGAGTAGGGCGGTATATAAATTCAATAAAACCTAAACCTAAACCTAAAATATTTGTGTCTCCTTATGTGTGTTAGAAATAATGCCTTGAGGCACGGGGTTAGCTAATAAACTGTGTGTGTTTTTGCTTCGGTTGAGATTTTACAGGTCGCTCTGCGAGGAGGGCAGTTCCTAAACTTGTCGGATAAAATGAAAACAGTCCGTCATCTATCTATCATCCATCTATCTATCCGTCATCTCTCTTCTCTATCATCTATGCATTTATCTAATTGCCACCAATTAACTTGCCATGGTGAAGTGGGAAAACCCAAAACAACCCTAGCTAATTTCTCACTGTAAAAGACAAAAGAAAATGGCAAGAACCAGGCTGTCGAGAAACTTTTATGCTGTAAAGCCCGCTAGTTTGAAAGCAAAGAGATCAGGGGCCTCCAAGACCTGTGGACTTCAACTCCCAGAATTCCCCAGCCAGCACATGCTGGCTGGGGAATTCTGGGAGTTGAAGGCCATAAAGCATAAAGCTGCCAAGGTTGAAAAACACTGCAAGCAGTTTACAGAATCAGCCTGTTGCCCCCAACCATCTGGTCCTCAAGATACAATGAAAGAAATATCCGTGAGTGAGTTAAAAACGAAATGGCTGATGTGCCACCAGAGTGAAACCTAAGCAATCTAACCACCGTGCGTAAAAGAGCTCTTCTCCTGTCGTGGAGGATTCAGATTAACAGATTTGGAAGGGACCTTGCAGGTCATCTAGTCCAACCCCCTGCCCAAGCAAGAGACCCTACATCTGCCTCTACCTAGGATCGAACTTACAACCTCCTGATTGTGAGGCAAGAGCTCCACCTCTAGGCCACAGCAACCAAGAAAGAAACTAGGGGGAATGGGTGAAGAACTTTCTGAAAGTTAAGCGAGACATTCTTTCTTTATTTCAGCCTCTACATCAAGGGTCACCAAGATCCCAACCCCTGCCTGATCCATGGACTGGTAGTGATCTGCGGCATGCCAGCAAATGGTCCATAGGATGAAGCCCTATCCATAGAATGCAGGCAGCACATGAAACCACGCTCCCTCTGGTCCACGGAAAAAGCTCTCTCCACGGAACTTGTCCCTGGTGCCCTAAAGATTGGGGGCCACTGTTCCACATAACTCAATAGTAAATGGGTGTTAGACCAAATCTGAGCCCTCCTCTCCAAATCAGCATTGCAGGCTCAAAATTCTCTTGAGTAGTAAGCTTAACATCAGGAAAATAGCCAAGTAATAGAATGTGATGGAACGAAGAGGAGGGAATAGGCAAAAAGTCCAATAACAAAAATCTATTCTAAATGTTCTTTTTTTCACGTCATAGGAAGCTTCATATGTGGAAATGTCCACATGCTGCCAAGGCAGTACAGTACCATTTACATGCTTCCTTTAAATGAGTCAGATGTAAACATTTACAAAAACTTATCTTTTGAAAGACCAGTACTGGCCCTTCAAAAAAGACACTTTTAAGTGTTTGAGGTATTTTTTCCCCTTAGTATTCAAATGGATTATTTAATTTTATTCCCCTCCCCCAGCAATATACCGCAGAATTGGCTTTTCATTAACATGCTTATATATCTACAAACTTTCTGATGTGATGTGAAGTGACAACATGAATTATATAAATGATATAAATTTAAAAATAGAAAGAGACTATATAAATAAAATAAATTAGATGAAATTATAAAGTTAGACATAGCCAGTGTGTGTGTGTGTGTGTATGCACACACATACACTTAAAGCTTGAAAATTAATCAGTTAAAAATGTGACTGTATTATTTCATTAGAGATGGTAAACATAGTTTCTGTTACCAGATGAAGACATTATTGTAAGTATAACAACAATGAAATAGATGGGCTTAAGGCCTTTAATCCCAGTAGCAACCATGGCTGTTTAGTCTATGTAGCCAGGCTAATAAGTTGCATAGCATAAACTTTAAATTCATCCCTCAGAGGAATTGCTGAGGACCTCCCTGTAAACAACATTCCTGGTTTTGCTGTCTGGTTGGAGGTTGACCAGGCTGTCAGGTGAACTGACTCTGGAGCATGCCACATAGAACTGGCCATGGGAGAAACAGTCACTCGTGAGATGCACACCAGCCACTTTCAAAGTCTGTCCCTGTGCCTTATTGATGGTGATGGCATAGCAAACCTTAATGGTAGTCTGCTGGGATCAGAGAAATTTGGGGTATGAAAATGGTTTCTCCCTAATTAACACCAGTGAAAATTGTGGCTTCGATTGCCTGTCTGTACAGAGCCTTCACCTGAAGCCTAGTGCCATTGCACAATTTTGGAGGGCTTAGATTGCATAACAACATGATTGGAGCACCAACCTTGAGGTAGAGGACATGAGGTGGTAATCCTGCTGGGTTGAGAGTGTGCAAGAACTCCACAGGGTAATGTACAGCATCCCCAATCTCTATTACTGAGCCCACAGATTCATACTTCATATGCTAAGTGGACAACTTTTCCAGCAGAAAGTTGTTGATGCTGTTGGCTCACTCATTTGTTAGAGTGAGAATAGCTCTTTCCCTCAGCCATGAACCACAATCCACTCCAGCCTGATGAATGTTGGGTTATATTCTGTCAGAACAACTGCCCCGAATCAGAAGCAATACTGTGCATGATTTCATCATAGGCTTTCCTCTGTTCTTGATTTAATTTTGGAACATTCATAGCAACTGCTTCTGTCAACTGAACAGTATTATAAGACAGTTCACTCAACAACAAAGTATATCTGGAGAAATGAAGGCTGCTGCTAAGGCCCCGCCATAATACTCCCTATACTGTGGTAGACCTGTCCCTGCACTTTGAATGTTGGCATACAATTTCCCTCCTTCACCTCTGTGGCTCCAAAAGATGTCATTTGGAAGTATTTGTTGTACTTCAGGACAACAGAAAGAAAATGTTTTGCCATTGGATGCTGGTGGGTGAGAAGGATGTGTAAGGGTTCAGGGTAGGACTGAAGGGGAGGGAGGTGGACTTTACCACCACTGCAGCACATCCCAGGTCCCTCATCCTGCCATTTTAGAGCATAGCATCAGGCACAAGGTAACCGAGGTCTGAGATCAACAACCTTTTCCATGGAATCTGAGGTTCATATTGAAAACCAGACATACTTATTAGTATACTACCATACAAATACTATGGACTTGTGAAACAAAGATCTGACATAGAATATGCCTTTCTGTAATTTTGTATCCAAATACTACTCCTTTGTAAGTTAAATGGATTGAGAAATTACAAACATAGCTGAGGATCAATGTGGATGTGAATACCAATAATGAACTAAGCTTTTTCCAAAAGAGAAGGGACTAACAAGAGAACTCTATGTTTCAACATCTTAAGGCATTGCTTCTCAAACCTGGATAAATTTTCCAAAATTGGGTAAAAGTATTTATTGTTTGGGGAACAACCAAGGGTGGGTTCCAACTTACCTCACTACCGGTTCGCTTCTTCCCGCGCCTCATGGGTGTGCCTCATTTGTGCATGCGTGCAGTGAAGAAAAATATGATTTCTTTTTTAAAGCCGAAAACAAGATGGTGACTGAATGCACAGTGCCAGAAACTCGGCTTTTGGTTTTGGTTTTGGTACTCATCATGCCTCCCAGAACCAATTAATGATGAGTACCAACATACCCCTGTACTTGCTAATGGGATGGCTCCAAGAGCTGCCAAAACAATTGCTGGAGCTAGAGGTTTGCTCCTCCCAATTTAAAAATACAACAGTGAAAATCTTTCTCCTGAATTAGGTTCCTCAAATCAAGAAAGGAATAGGAGTGGTTTGGGATAAGAGAGGAATAGTGTGTTCATAGAAAAGAATGAATTGCTATATAGGGGACTTCATTCCATGAATTTGGGTCCAGTTTCTTTGGGTATTCCTTTGCTTTCTTTATTACTTGGATTCTGCATCTGGCATCTGGCTTCACTACCCAAATCATAAATAACATTGTTTATTCTAGAAAGCTATAATTTAAGGAAATGGAATTCAAATATACACATATTCAGAGAATCAGGTCATTACCTTCTGTTTGTCTAATTTAATTCACAGGGTTGTTATAAAAAACATTTGTTCTTGTATGTCATCCTGAAAAATAATATTATTCATACCAATATCCACATTTTAATATCAATATCCCTATTGAAGGAAAAGAAGGAGAGAGAAAAGAGAAACACATATTGGGTATAATCTTTCTCTTCCTCATTTGCATTAATGTGTAACACATAATTTATTTCCCATTTTTTCTGTAATGTCGTTCACAACATCAGAATTAAACATGATCCATGCTTTAATATATCAAATGACATAATTTGGTACAACTTTACTTCATGTTGAAGCCATCTTGTTTTCAGTGGGCATGTTCCCTATTCCTATTTTCTCAATAATCTGGTTATTCTTGAGTAAATTTGAATAAGAACATTATGCAAATTACTAGATGGGCTTATTTTAATTTAGATAAATAAGTTCTTTAATAAAAGGAAAACTAAAAACTAAATAGAATCTAACTTTAGCTTTTCTATTTCAAATAATGTTACTGACTCCCAGTCACTTTTCAACTATACCCAATTTTGAAGAATTAAATGCAGCAATCTAGCTCAATAATAGTAGCACAATAAATGGGGGGAGGGGGGGAATTAAAAGACAAGGTCTGCTCAATTCCATGAAGGTTAAACATGCAGATTACAGCATATCCTAGCTACAGTTCAACAAGAAAGGTAATATTTAGGGACAATAGTACAGTTTTTGTAATGAGCCTGTAAGATTCATTCCCTGAGAATAGGTAAAGATATATTATATCCCATGAATTATTACAAAATTAAACATCATAAGCAATATTTCAGATCTTTGTGTGATGCATTTGCTAAAAGAGCCTTTTGATGTATCATCTTTTGCTGAAGCGTTGTGAGACAGACATGGTCTGAATAAAATTCATTTCATTAGGCAGTCTTATTACATGGTGGTGAGTAAAGATCTGTACACTAGGAATATTCTTCCATCATACCCATAATAGCATTGTCTGATGAAGCAAACACTCAGCCTGTAGAAAGATGGCCCAATGATCTCACACTAATGGTTTTCAAAGAATACATTTTCTTTATGGGCATTGCAAAACAACCTCTTTGTTGTAGAACTCCAGTGCGTAAAGATAGGTATTCAGAAGATTGCTTCTCTCACTCACTCCAGAAAATATGCACATTTCAATCTAGTCAGAATCCAGGCAGATAACTACTTCCAGCAATCAGAGCAGCCAGGTGGGGGACCCACTACAAGCTGTTGCATTCCTTTTTAGCATTCCACAATCTAGTTGATGTGACCTCTACTAATACTCTACCAACACAAGCAGCTGCCACGAAAAGAGCGATGACTGTCCAAAGCACCATTTGGGCACAATATTAGCTATAGTTGGCATTATTTGTTTGCATTTATAATTTTAATTTATAAGACCAATGCAATTCAAAACTGATTCTAGACCATTTGCATATATGCTTAGTTTGTTCTGTTTTTATACTGGCTGCATTGCATAAAATCTAATACACGTGAACCTAGCTGTATAATCTTGCCTGCTATAGAAAAAATATATAATTTTAATAAAATCATTATTTGTATCTTTTTAGATTTATACAGTTTTCTCTTTAATTTACAACCTCTGCTTAATTATATTGTCACAGTATAATCCAATGTACTTCTAATTTACAGATGGTCTGATTTTCCAAGGACATTTTACATCATTGCTGCCTATTCTTAAAAATAGATATGCAACATTATGTAAACACTCAAATTACATTATGATTGTTTGATATTCAGCTTAAATATACAGCATCTGAAAATGAATACTTTTGACAATTATATTTGTTAATAGTTTATTTTAATATACTGTAGGTTCAGAGAGAAATGTCTTCTCTTATACTACCATAATGAAATATGCTAACTCAGGCAAGCTCCCAGTCTCTCCAATCAAAAACATTTTGTGATGCTCCGACTGTGGCTTAGCAACATTACTTCCAGGTGGGGACCTATAAATCTCAGGAGGATGAAAATAGGCCCATCACAAAAGTGATGTATGAGGTTTCACTTTTGTTCTCCAGGGACTAAGAGAAGAATATCTGCTTCTCCAGATTGTCAAGACAACTGGATGGTGAGGTATTCAGTTATGGCAGATTCATCATATCTGTAGGTAGCCCAGCCTCAGTAGTGGGTTCTAAAATCCATTGCTACCGGTTTGTGTGTGTGCTCGTGTACACATGCGCAGAAGCATGCCAGGCGGGTGAAGAGCCTCCCGCCGCCACCGCTATCGGTTTGCCCAGCCCGACTTGGTAAAGTAACACAAACAACTTTTGCATGGCACTGAAGAATAATTTACATCTGTCAGTAATTGCTCACTAAGTGGGGTTTGTGTTATTGGAAGTGGATGAATAACTAGGGGAATTGGTAATAGGCTGTTTATTTCTCCTAATAACCTCCTAATTCCTAATATTTATCCATCAAAACTGTTAGAATGATGGTCTAAGAGGAATGCTGAATAGCTGGGGGGAAGTGTGTGTGTGTGTGTGTCTACACACACACACACACACAAAATATGTGTATCTTGGGCCTTAATACAGATTCATATAAAACTATTCATCTGTTGCAAAATTTAAAAGAGGGTAGCATCTCTCTTGACACTGCCAACAACAAGATCAAGTGTTAAGTATTTGGAGCTGCCTAATCATCTACTCCAGTATCTCTCTATAGTGCAGAATATTTCTGTAAAAATATTAAACCACTATATTCAGTAAACCAGGGGTGGGTCCTAACTTACCTCACTGCCGGTTTGCTTCCTCCCGCGGCTATGGGCGCACCTCATGGGCGTGCCTCATGAACGCGCCTCGTGGGCATGTGCATGCAAAGCACGCACACATGCGCACTGCCAAAAAATCTGATTTTTTTTTTAAAAGCCAATAACAAGACGATGACTGCATGCACAATGCCAGAAACTCAGAAAGAGAAAAAATGTAAAAAAAATTCCTCCCCAAAAAGTTCAAAAAAAAATTTTTTTTTAAGATGGCGGTGCCCAAGGACCAGTGACCAAACCAAGTGGGTGACTTCATTGTGATGTCACCAGCGTGTTACTACCAGTTTAGGCAAACTGGTCCAAACCTGGAGGAACCCACCCCTGCAGTAAACCTATAATACAATATAGCTAACTGGCTTTTCAAAGGAAGAATTTAAAAATAAATAAAGCAAGTATAGATTCTTCTTAATATATCCAAGTAAGATTAATACCAAAGATAAGTTTTCAAATGCATGTTCAAAACCATTTCAGGATACTCCGTTTAAAGTGTTTTGCATTCTGTCTAAAAGCAGAAAAAGAACATTTTCCCCTCAATCTTTTGCAATTCTGCAGAGGTTTATGTCACTACATAGTAAAACCTTTGGCTACAAAAGCCTAATATCTTACAAATTATTACAGTTATGAAAAAATTTCCATCCCCAGATATTGTACTCATTTCACATTTTCTCTATTCTTTGACAAAAGATGACTTTCTTACCAAGATATGACATAATAAATTAACATTATCCCCTTTAAAAGTGATTCATTATTTGCCACCTTATAAAAATGTCTGCTGTTGGAAGGAAAGAATGAAAATGTGCAATGTACTTATTGAATTGTATGTTTAAAAAATGTCTTCTAGACTGCAACAAGAAATAAACAAGAACAGTGACTTTAAATTTCTTATTAGGAGCTCCTCAATGAGAATATCAGTAACTTAATTTGGAATATATTGATCTTTTTTCACAGTGTGTGGCCACACTAAAATGTGTTGAGTGTATTGTAGTGGTGAAGCTAATTAGATCATGATAAGGCCCAAAGGCCTGGTCTATGCCATTTGTAAACTGTGCATAGCCTCTGAAAATGATCCTGTATTCGCTGCATTGTCCAGGAAGTCCCTGAGGATATTTAGGGGTTCCTTGGCAGATGTCAAAAGCAGACTCTAGCATGAAACTACTGAATTAAAAATTATTGAAGAGTTTGATTCTATCCATTCATGCTGAAATGGGGATAATGGTTTTCTGACCCACAACAGAAGTTAATTAATGGAGAAATGCCAGAACGACTGTGTGATCAACAGTTGCAGCTGCTGCAAATTGTTGCTTTGCCTAATGAATTGTAACTGAACAGTTGGCATTTCATAGTCACTGGGCTTCACTTTTATCATTGTGTCACACAGGAGTTTCTAAGTTAAGTGCTAAGGTGTTTTTGACACTTCAAGATACTTTCTCCAGTCCAAATAATTTTTTACAAAGTAACAATGGCCAGATTCATATACGGTTGCATCAAGATTAAATTGCAAGGTTTCAGTAGTTATGTATAAGATCTCAGAAGAGGAATCTCTAAAATCTTGGGATATTTTATGGATTTATTTTTTAAAAGGCCCAGAGGCACCTGGGAAATTATATGAAATCATACAATGGTACATAGCACTTTAAAAGGTTGCAGATTGTGACTCATGTCTACTTCTACTTGCCAAATAAGAATAATGCTAACCGATCTTATTCAAAATAAATTAACTCTTTAAGGTTCCTGAAGAATCTGTTAGTTCTCATTTTCGCATTTCCCATGCCAACAGATACCTCATGACATAACACAGGAATTCTGCTGCACATTGTAAAGTATTACATTCTTAGGATATTTATTTTTGAAATTCTAATTAAATACATCAGGTCTAGGTTGGATTATACAGTTCAGTACAGAAGACTTCTCCTATGAAAAGGATCATTTGTGTATTTGACTGGGAAAAGTTGGCTTTGCAATCGCTATCCACCCACTTTATCACTCTCAAATTAAAATGTATGGCCTGCATCAAGAAACTGAGTGTTAGAATATGCAGAACAGTTTTAAAAGAACTATCTTTTAAATGGAGATATGGAGAATATTCAAAGGTTGTTGGTGCTTTTGACCCAAAGTTATTTCTTTTCTCAGCATTTCTCTTTGTCGGATGGATCAGACATTCCACTCTGGCATAAAGCAACTATTCTGCTGCTTTTTGGACCTATTGAAGTTTATGAGTTGTCATCAGAAACAGCCTCATCTAGAGTATATTAGCAGACTACAAACAAATTCATAAGTTCATACATTATTGTTGTCAGAGAATCCCAGTCTAAAAATGCAACTGGCACATCAACCAAAACTGAGCCAAGTTTCCTCAGTCATGGTTTGCACATGATATTCTAGCAGGAGCTAAGAGTCCACAAGATTCCTCAAATTATATTCCTGCTCCTTTAGGCAGAATGCAATCCTGTCCAAAGCTAACCAGAATGAAGCCAACTCTGTAAACAGCAGCAATTCTATCCTTAAATATGATTTGACCTTGTTATTGTCTCTCACAGGCTTAGGGTTTATAGCATACCTGGTATTTCTGAAGTAGTGATATTCAACTGAGTATAATCAGTATACCAGGATGATACTTTATAAAAACCAATAAGGGGGAGAGGATCAAGTCCTGGGTTGGTTTTCTCATTCTCCTAAAGTCTTTCAAGTTCCAAACTAAAATATGACTACATCCAAGCTCCTGTGCTCACAGGTAATCCAAAAACATATCATTCAATCATGTTAAATGACACCAAGAAATCTAATAAGATCAGGAAGTTAATAGACTTTAGTTAATAGACCAGACTTAGAAACCAACACCACATTGTATAAATCTAAAACTACTTATATTGCAACAGCCATAGAAACTTGCAAAACTGAATGTGACTCCTTCCTCCTTTACTTTATCTTTGTGTGAACTAGAGAGTGGATGATATGACATATTTTCTCAGATGAGTTTTTTGGAATGGGCTTAAGCCATTCTTGTCCCATCATTGCCTTGGTAGAAGTTCTAATTTGTGGCATCACATTCCCATCATGTGTTTTGTGATGTTTTTCTCCTTCACGGAGCTGGGGTGGGTGTAGCCTGTGCGTGACATATCCGGCCCATGGGCCGCCAGTTTGATACCCCTGCCCTACACCCTCTGTAATCCAGGTCCTGACAGGAGTCATACACCAGGATATCCAATGCTACCGTATATTCCAGCGTATAAGACGACTGGGCGTATTAGACGACCCCCTACTTTTTCAGTTAAAATATAGAGTTTGGGATATACTCGCCA
>JANHGD010009186.1:0-13170 GCA_027560375.1 Imantodes cenchoa | reverse complement strand
TTCTATTCTATTCTATTCTATTCTATTCCATTCCATTCCATTCCATTCCATTCCATTCCATTCCATTCCATTCTTTCCAAGAGAAGATTCTGACATTCATAAAAGTCATACTGAAAGCATCCCTAAAGAAATCACACAAATTAGGAAGTGGCTGATACAATCAATTGCTGTATTCATCATGTACATAATCAGAGTGGAACTGGGCTTATATTAGCCTCCCAAACACTGAAACACTACACCCAAGATGTGTAAGCTTGAAGTATACCACAAAATGGCAGTGGATGCCAGTGCAAACCAGTGCAAACAGGATGTTCGGTGAATAGAAGTGATGGCAAAGTGGGGGTGGTCTCTCATATTTCCAAAGTTTATAGGTTCTCCTCGTTACATTTCACGTCTTTGTAACATTTCAGTATTATAAAGGCAAAGCTGCCAATTCAAAGAAAGGTTCAAAGAAACAGTTGCACCTTTTACTGATTTTTTTCAAGTTAGGTGGGTTCTGGGGGAAAGGACCGCAATGTTATTCATGGTTCTATAATTTTAATCAGTTATGAACCATCCTAATTTTTAATTGAAGGATGTGGAAAGTCCGTGTTCCCCATTCTGTAACTTGCTAGATGTGCTGGATTACAAATCCCATCATTCACCATTCAACATGTATCACAACCATGCTTGCTGACAGGCTGAGAAAAATTGGGTTACATATTTCCTAATGAACATATTTAAAAAAAACCCCAGAGGTAGAATGTGAAGATTTGCTGATAGGCTTCTTACCTGTGTAATACGAGGGTGAGTACAACGAGCCCCACGCCGACCAGGTGGCACCCAATTTTGCCTGGAAGCTGGACAGTGAGGACGCAAAAGGCAACGGCGTTCAGGCACACACCAACCACACTCATAACGTGGATCTGATTTGAGGCACAATCCACAGCTAGAACGCTGGGCTGAACACTTGTACAAGAGAGCTAAGGAAAATGGGGAGGGGGGGGATAGAGATAAAATAATAAAGAATCTGCAGATTGCTTGGCACCAGCTGCTCTCTGATAATTATCCTATAATCATTGCAATACCAATCCTATTGAAGACGGTGCTGAGATAACTTGTAAGATAACAAAGTGATTATTCGCATGTTCAGTTTTCATGTTAACTTGTGTTTTGAATGCATCCAGGCTGGTATTCACTGTAGCAGAACGAACTGGAGTTGTGCAGGAGAATAAAGTGACCCATTTTGAAGAGCATCACAGAAAGTGAAGTTTAGGGACAGATGGATTTGTGTCTTACTGAAGTGGCTAGACATGTTGGGAGAGGGGAAAGTTTAAGATATGTCTACGTGAGGACAGAAAGCTGCTCCAGACCTCTATTGTCCTGTGCAGCTGACTGAGCTCAGTAATACAGGCGATTTTCAGTTCAAAAACTTTAATCCAAAGCGATCCAAATATAATAAAAAATAATTCAAGAACTGATTGTGTGTGTGTGTGTGAATAAAACTGTGCAGAACCTGTGAACAGTCCCTTTCCCTCCTGCAGAAAATGCTTGCATCATCTCTCCGCCATGGGCATCAGTCACAAGCTGATCCTTTTAGCAGAATGCTGACTTGATTTAGCAGGTTGAATTTGACAAAGAGTTTTATTTCTACTTTCTCTTTGGCAGGAAACAAGCTGCTTGCCAAACACTAAGCAGCTGCTGGAATTATTATTATTTTTTCTTTCCCTGAGAGAGGTGGAATTTTGGTTACTTCCCCCAAAAGGAAATGGAGGGAGCAGCAAAATAGACATATTACTGTAATTCCTGTAGTCTAAAAAGTATGCATTTTTGTTTTGAACTTGTAACCTCCTCTCCTTCACTTCGGCTGCCACCTTCACTATATTAAGAAAAGTGTCTGGCTGCCGAATTGATGACCTGTTATCGTGCCACCTTCATTGCTCAGGATAGCATTTTTAATCTAGGATGAACGATGGCTTGGTAGCTAAGCAGTTCATCCTGTTACAACTGTTCATATTTTTCCTCCCAAACTACCAACGCAAAAAGCATATACTGAAAATGTGTGTGAGAGAATGGGGCGGGGAGTGGGGAGGGAGAAACAGGGAAGGGATATACTAGCAATTTATTTCATTTATTTTTGTGTGATAAAAAAGACGATTTTTTCCCCCTGTTGTTCCAGTTGTTTTCATAAGACAACAACTGAAGAGCTTTTTTTTTTTTGCAGATTTCTATTGGTCAACTGAAAACATAGTACTTAATGGGCTTATTGTGTTTTTGGTATTGCAAGATCAGCGAGGGAAAAGAAGATAGGCAGGTCTGTTTCAGACTTTTTTTGGGAGAGAAACAACGAGAACCCTTAGACTTTGCTTTAAATAGTAGAACATTCTCGACCTGCAGAATTGTTCTGACACATTAAATCCCTGGTATTATTTCATTAGGCTACTTATAATAAACAAATTTAATTCCAGGGAACTAGTAAACCAAAATCAATTAGTACCAGCTTTACAGTGATAAACTAAGCGGAATTGTGTGTCCTTAAAACCTACACACATTTTATACCCAAAGCTGGTACCTTTGAATCCTGGTGGCTTGTCAATGGCAAAATCTCCATCCCAAATGACATCAAAGTCCAGAGGGAGTTCACCCAACTCCTCACCATCGTACCAATACTGAAGAAGAAACAGATGGGTAACAAATTATGGAGATGAAAAGTTAAAATACTGATCTGTAATTATAGGGAACCCAATAATCGGGTTTCCCTATTGGGAAAACAGCAAGAAAAGGATAAAAACAGAATTCCTCAGAGCAGAAGAAACATTTAAGTATCCCTTCACCTAACAGCCATCTGCAGGGCCCTGAACTGAGTCAGCCAAGCTGTGATCTGCTCTTTGTCTGAATCATAGACGAGAAAGAGCTACAGTATTTGGTAACAGATTAAATTGGGGAATAAGCAAATTGCTTCATCATTATGAACTTCTTTATCACTACATATTCAATGTCTTTATTCCTCGTCCTTCCTGCATTCTTAGCCTGTTAGGAGGCCTCTGCAGAGGCAAACCCATAGTTGCTAAGAGAAATAGTGGAGTTTCTACGTCACATTTATTATATACAAATATATTGCACACATGGCTAGGTTGTGTGTAGATGGTCGTTCTCGATGCTATTAATAGATGGGATAAAAGCAGAAGAAAAGTAAAAGCAGCCTTTTACCCTCATGAGTCCTAACGAACATGGTTTACAAACTGTGGCTTGAAAAGAAGAATACTCTCAGGTTTGTAGCCTAATTAAAAGCTCGACTGAAATAACACAAGAGGAATAAATGGAGAAATGTATGGCTTTTCCTGATCAAATATATTTTTCTATGACGGGTGGTTAGTGCTACAAACAACACATTTACTAATTGACGGCTGAAAACTTTTGGAATCGAGCATCTATGTCTAGAAAATATTCAGCAAGTTCTAGCAGCCAAAATAAAAAATGACTTGAGCCCGGTTTCTTCACCCCTATGGACTATTTCAAAGTGACTATAGAATTCAACTGACGGGAAAAACCCTCAATTATGTAGAACAGGTATTTCCCTTGTTATAAACTAACTTTCTTTAACCTGGTACTCAATATGTATCTTCTATCAGTGTCACATCTGGACAATCCAGAGTAAAAAGATATAGTTGTTCTACAGTACAGGATTCATAATTACTATTCTAATCATTTCCCAACATTTTCCTGCATTTTTGACTGGTGCTCCATATACAATTGATATTTTGATGAATATGATCTATATTAAACTTCTGCTATCTTCTTCCCCTAATTGAAAATCAATAATGCAGCCAACACAGGGATCTTTAAATTAATATTAAGGATAAAATGTGTCCTGGGCCCAGGCTTCTTTCAAACCATTTATCATATAAAACTACGGTAGTTGCTGATCAGGGTTCCAGATATATAAAAGAGATGTCTGTTTCTCAGTACTTTGCGTATATATTAATACAAAGTACTGTCAGACATTTTTCTTCTTGATCAACCGATTTTGACTTTTTATTGATGTACCTCTCTTGCTTTGTTTATGCCTGGTCATTTGGAATTATGCCTCCAAAAAAAATCTGAACCCCTTCGGAGTCCATCTATCCTCTTTCACATTATTAATGCATGTTAAAAGTAAACAGAACAAGTGCCAGTAACAAATCTCTAATATTTATGTCTATCCAGTGCAAAAGGAAAGCTTTCAAACTTTATTTAAAGCAAACAGAATCCTACATCCCATCAGTATTCTAATACTAATTAATAAATAAATGTGCAGAAATATTCACTAAGCACTTAAAGAGATTGGAATGCAAGAAAAAGGTTTGGTTTCCAAGTACCATCCTCAAAATGTCAGAACGCATTATCCCAGACTACAGAATCATTAAGTAAAGCAAAATGAAGTACCACATTCCTAGTGATTAGATACTGCAGGATTCATTTTACCAAACGTTCATTGTTCCACATGTCAAGAACAAGTGAACTGCAATAAAGTGCTTATTGGGAGAGCAGCTTAAACAAGTGAGCCAAGCTACATCGTGGTACAACAATTTCACACTGCAAAAAAAAGAGTGACACAATTACTGTAACATATTTGTTGAAGAGAGCTATTGAGAAAAGGAAAGAAAAAAGACATTTAGCTTTCTGTTACAATTAAAGGGAGGTTTACAAAATCATATCCAGGCACTATCTTTTCAGCCCTCCCCCCCATTCAGAATGTTAGACTATTGATCAAACGTTTTGACGTATTTCAGTACATAGATACATAGACACACACACACACACACAAAACACACCTACACATTCAGACTGAATCCAAGTTCTCATACTATTTACTGATGAACCTTCAGATCCAAGCACTACTGACATTTTCTTAACCATGTACCGTATTATTAATAATAATGATGATGATGATGATGAAATAATCTTACAGCAGAAAAGTATGAGTCACTGTGAAGAAGTGTGTAAAAGCCCACAGAAAAATGAGAGTCTAACCTCATAATAAAAAAATGTGCAGAAGTGAGGTAGTTATTTGCCAAATACTGAAATTAGCAGAAACAGAAGTCACCCATAGAAAATGCCAAACCTCAAAAAGCAACTCAATGGAAGAATAATCAAAAGGGACGCATTCAAAATTATTCTGCAAATGGTCCAATATTAAGATGCATCATCGCATTTTTGCTAAAGGTTAAAATCTAAAAGCCCAACGTTTGGCATTTGTACAGTATCCAAAATGGCATCTAAATCAGTGCAGATGAAAATGATTGTTTTATTGGAAAAATGCTTGGCAGAAAAATTTCACTGGTTCATTAAAATCACCCAAGAGACCTACATGCAGCAGATTTCCCACTCTTCAAAATTGCTCCCTGAATGGCTCTGCATAAAAGCAATGGCGGCAGAAAAATCATTTTTGTTTGCTGCCATCACTGTCAACAGAGCTCTGCTCTGCATTTCATCAAATCCATGACCATTTTTTGTTGCTTTCTGTTCTAGTTGGTAACCTTGTTGCTTCTTGTTCGTCTCTTGTGGTTTTACCAAGCAATTGGCCAGCTCTAATCAGCAGCTAAGGACATCTATGAGCAACTATATCAAGTGGCTGGTCCAGGATTACTGCCTGTCTTGTCAGAATTTAGCTTCAATATTCCTAACAGAACTTGTGAAGGCCAAAATCAATCCGGCAAGCATGGCTCAACCCTAAGACCACCTCCATCAAATCACAGAAATAAATCATTACACTAGTAGAAAATATGTTTAGTCCAGTCTGTCAAGTAACAACGACAAGCAAAACAGAGAAATTGAATAGGGAACTAAAATAATTCTTCTATTATAGAGGTTCGTTGCACAATCAGCCATGTTCAGACTGAATTTGGGATTCTTATCCACCTATTGAGTCTTTCCCAAGCAGTAGGATAGGCAGATGGTGGCAGAGGTATTGTTGCAGAATGTAAAATGTTCTGAGTAAAGCTGCCTTTTACAATTGACTGATTCATCTTCTATTCTATATTCAATAACTCCTCTATTGTTACTGGTATTATCTTTATTGTTGTTGTTAGTAGTACACCAGCTTGCAACAGTTGTATTAATAGTAATTTTTATTTGTATGCAGATATTCCCCCCAGTAATAAAATGCAATTTACCATAAAAACAAAACCTCAAAATACCTTTTGCAATAAAACAATAAAATTAACAGTATTTTACTTTATTTATTTAATAAGATAAAATCAAAAGTTAATAATTAAAACATATGTTACTCAGCAATTGATTTGGAAACCATCTGGTAGTGGGGTAGTTGCTTCCCTGAAAACTCTTAGGTGAAGCATCTCCTAAGCTTTCTTCTAAATGTAGGCATTAGAAGACTCAGCCGTATTTCCCTTGGAAGGAAAGTCCAAAATAGGAATACCACCCCAGAGGAGACCACAAGCAAGAGTTTTCCAGCTAAACTTAGACTAACTTTCCTCAATTAGACGTCTACCAAATATACTCAGGCTTTACCCAAAATTATAAGATAGACAGCCAGACTAACCACTGACCTGTAGCATCTCCCCTTCTTTGAGCCCTTAGTCCACTACTAGTGGAGTAGTGAAGCTCTTAGTCTATCACAGGGTTCCCAAACCAGGTCCATGGACCGGCACCAGGTCTCAGCATGCCAGAAATTGGGCTGCACAAACAAGTGAAGCCTCATCCGTGGGATGCAGCCAGCATAAGAAATTATGCTGCCTCTCATCTGTGGAAAAACTTCATGGAACTGGTCCCTGGTGCCCAAAAGGTTGGGGGCCACTGGTCTATCGGCTAAGTGGGATGGCTATTTAAGAAGTGGAACTTTCAACAGTAGAGTCCTTAGTCTACTTAAGTAGTGGTCTTAGAACTTGAAAGAATATTGTTGGGTCAAGTATAATCCAATCTGCTTCATCCAGGCAGAAGCAATAATATAAAGTCCAAGGAGACTTATGGGTAAATATAGAAGTTCCGGTAGTCCTCCTCTTACAACCATAATTGGGCCTGGAATCTCAGTCGTTAACTGAAGCACTCATTAAGCAAAATACCACAAGACTTGCTTCACTTAATAACCACAATCCTGGCCTCCCAATTCAGAATGGGACAACTTGTCGCAACCAACTTGCCACTGCCAATTTGCCACGGCCAACTCATCATAGCCAAATTGCCATAGGACAACTCAGCATGGGACAACTCGCTGTGGGACAATTCAATTTAATATATTTAAAATAATTTTAAAAAGATTGTAATTTTTGTCATTCACATTTTATTTTGTCTCTCCTGTGGCATTCTTTCTTTAATGATTCCATTTGACTATTTGTTCGATATTAGTGTAACTCTTGTTCTGCAGTGAGTTGTTCCGTGGTGAGGTGGTCATGGCAAGTTGCTTTGCAGCTAGTGGTGAGTTGAGCGACTATATGGGTTGTTGAGCAGAGTCCTGGGGAGAAGGCCTGGGCCTCCTAGGCATGGTGGGGTAGAGCAGGGGTCCCCAAGCGTGACAACTTTAAGACTTGTAGACTTCAACTCCCAGAATTCTCCAGCCAGCTATACACTACTGCTCTGGAAGGCTCAGAAAGTTGGCATTCACTAAAACGCCAGTGAATACCAGGATTCTAAAAGGCTCAGGATGCTGGCATTTGCTAGAATTTACCATATATTCCGGCGTATAAGACGACTTTTTAACCCAGGAAAATCTTTGCAAAAGTAGGGGGTCGTCTTATACACCGGTAATGAGGGCTTGGAGATCAGTGTTATCTCTAAAGTCAGTGACTGCAATGGGCAAAAAAACCCAGGCAGAGTATTGCTCACGGAGAGAGAATGCAAAATTCCTTATCGGCTCCGATCTGTCTCCTCCGCTCCCCAGCTGATTTCAAAGAGCGGCTTTTTTTTTTTTTTTTAATGCTCCGGAGGAATCTATTTAGCATGCTTGAAGCAGAGAAAAAGATTGGATCTTAACCCCTTGAGGGTAGGGATGCTGAATTGCCAAAAATATGGTCATATGGTCCTCCATAAATAAAAATATGCCTTTAGTTTGTGAGTGTATATTTTTAAGCTCCTGTTTGTTCTACTTGCTGGGGTGATTTTCCACCGCCTTCTGAATAGTTCACTGGGCACCACTAGAAAATCATGGATCTTCTTAGATTATAGAATGCATTCCAAATGAGTTTAAATGAAGTATGATTAAACACTTCATCAATTCGTATACTGTAGGTGATCTACCCTGACACAATAGCTCCTTTAGGATTTAATGATCCTAACAATTTTCTAGAGCCTCACTGATTCCTTTTGAATCTAATAGATTTCTCCAGCAAATGGAGCAATAATTCCATTAGATTAGAGATAAAATAAATGAAATGTCCTTCGTAAACTAGGTGGCTGAAGATTACATGATGTTTGATCAATATTCTGAGGATCCCTTCCAGTCTTCTCCTAGCTTCTTTTTCTGAAACATACACATTAATTCTACTACTGTAATGAATATTAAACAGAGCTGAATTGGGACTTTTTTTTTAACTAGTGGTTCACCTTTGTTAAGAATAAAAAGGCAGGTTAAAAGCTTTGAACTTTGGGCTTGAAATAAGCATAATGCAATGCTGAGTATACACATTTCCTATTATGGAAACACAAAAGCACAGCTCAAGGTTTCCTGTGTTTAAAGGGGTATTTTTTGTACCCTATTTAAATATATATTATAATGAAGATACTTATCGACATACTTCAGCCCAGGTATAGTTTCTATGTGTGGCCTCCACTTTCATGTAGATGCCTTTTAATATAATATTTTCTGGGAGAAACCTTTATCCTTTACTAATTAGAAGTTAATAAAAAAAAGTAAATGAAAAACAACCCAGAAACAATGGAATGAAAATATTTCAGGAAAGGACAAGGCCGTGGGACAACAAAGCACTTGAAAGCACATGGGGGGAAAATAGATGTGAAAATATTTTAAATCAAAGCAGAAGGTAAAGCTAAATAATATTATTCTTATTAAGGATCTTGGTGTGCCACATTCACAGTAATGCTTCATTTCCTGCAGACTATAGGTAAATCAAAGCTTACATTGGGTTTCTGTATCTGCCTAAGAATTTATTATTTTGGCATTTTCATGTCAACATTACCTCTGGTCCAAATTTGGATAATGGAACAAATAATATATAAACCAGTAGCAAGCATTAAATTTTTATCCTATTTAAAATGGATACTTAAATAGGAAGAAAAACAAATATGTAAAAAGTGTGAATATTTCCACAGTAACAGGCAATCAGGAGCTGCAAAAACAAGTTACTTTGGTTAAAAAAATTGAAAAATAAAAAAGAAGGGAAATAAAGGTCTAAATAACAAGTGGTACATTTTGCTGTAAAAGTATACGAGAGGAAAACTCTAGACAGAAAAAGCAAACCAGATGTGTGTATTGCAATATCTGGCTAAACTATTGTTTTAGCTACGTAATATCAAATCACCTATTTCATTTCATTTCAGAAGGGTTTACTTTAGCAGGCAGTTTGGATTAAAGGCAACACCTATAAATAAACATCTGACTGCTAAAATATAAATACAAACTAAGAAAAGACTGTATAACCAACATCGGGGGAAGAGGACATTTTTAGAAATCCAAATATTTTTTCCTCTTATGATAACTTTATTCCCAGCATTTTCCCTAATTCAAGTCCTGTGGTAAATCAGTTTTCTCGTGGTGGGAGGGCCAGCTTCTCATTCACTTCTGTATAATTGATTAATTGGGCATATCAAATGGATAGCGGCACATGCAGTTCTCAAAAAGGATAAAAAAGAATTACTTGCATCAAGTAGCAACATAGGATACTTGGCTCATAATGAAATAATCTGTGTAATGAAGTGTGAGGGAGGTCTAACCTACAAAAATTTGCATTAAGAACATGGTTGAACTAGAATAGATTTTTTTCTTATGATTATGATTTCTATCCACAACACTTGTTTATTTTTCCAGTCACCATGAAACAAAGAATCATAGGAACCTGATTCTACAAAAACTACTGAACAAACTATTTTTACAAAAATCTGTACCACCACCTCGACTGAGGAAATGGAGATAATGAAAATTGTTTCCTGACAATAAGCTTGGGAGAACACAGAACTGGAATACTAAATTTCACTTTGGGGTGCTGCCATTCAAGCAGATTTGGATAAGCTATTCGAATTACCAAGACTATTTTTTATAACTAAGAATGATTTGCCCTCATTCACCCTTTAACAAATTTGGGAGACATTGCAAATAGTGCTACAATATTTGACTAGACAATGCCAGCCCAAGATGGCATTGATCTATTTCTCCTGTAGGGTAATGCCTGAAGACAGCTGCCACTCTCCAGTATGGCAAGACAATTCATATCTTCCCCTATGGGATAATAGAACTGTTTCAATTCCTGGAAAGAATTACTGGTCATCAAACCTGCAAGAAACAAAAGCAAAAGGCGCACACTCAAGATTGTTAAATAAGATTTTTGTCTTCAAAGATGGTTGGCTCATTTGTTAAAAAAAAAAAAAACCCGCTGCTGCTATGCCTAGTAAAAACAACAACAACAGTCTATAATCTTGTAGCTCTTGAAGCCCAAGACAGATTCATATTTGTCATGGAGGAAACATCATTGCCAGCCTTAGCAGTAGAATCAACTACCATGTTAGCTTAGAATTATATTTGATTAGGCTTTCATAATAGCAAAGTGTATCTGGCCCCAGTTGGCACACAGGTTTTTCATGTCCTATTCATTTACTGCCAATGGGCAGCAGAGGGAGGATATTGATGACGCAAGACACTGTTTGAATTATAGAGCTGTGGTGACCAAATGCTAAATGTTTCTGGGTTTCTTTTTTACATCTCTCAGATACAGTATTATCTATAATCAATAAACTTCATTAATTATCAGAAAGCTGCAAATCATAGAAGGTGCTAAAGACAATCTCCAATGCAAAAAAAACCCCAAATAATACTCAAATAATCTAGACAAGGTTTTAGTTACCTGTATAGATAGTCCTTGACTTACTACCATTCAATCAGCAACCCAGGGCCTTCCCCACCCTCTGAGGCATCCCATGTTCCATATAATGACTGCAATGGGGAGAGCTGGGATTGCATGGTTACCTTGCTTAACAACAGCAACAATTTAAGGACCATAATTCTAGGCTGAAATTGTGGTTATACATTGTGGGCTCCCTGTATTAGCTATACAAATGATTTGCTATTGAGATTCATCTGAAATTCTAATCTGTTGATTATACTATTGTATCAGTAGACTAAACAAAATACACCAATATTTCACTACTAATAATTTATCTGCAATGTTTCACTACCGAAGTTAACACTCAATGATTAAAGGTGAATTTTAAATGTAAACATCCACATTTGAAAATGACTAGTTCATATCTAACTGTAGAAGAGAGGATTTAAGATGCTGTGAATGTGAATATCTCTTAAAGCATAACTAAATATAGATACAAATAGAAGGGTAATAAGCATTTCTTTAGGGATAGCTAGAAGGGAAATGTCACTTTATAACAAATATCCATGAACACAAGCTCTTTTTAAGGGTTCATAATGGTGTTGTCTTCTTCACCTACAGTATGTAGTCACTGACTTTATTTAAATCTTCCATCAGTTCAGCAAGGCAAACTAGAGCCCTCAAAGTCTTATTTAGTATAGTCAATCCATAGAAAACTAAAATAGAATTTTTCTAAGCCTGGGATTAATATAATATCTAAATGAAAAAGATACATAATGATAACAAAAATTATAACCATGAAACAATTTTAAACTGTGCTAAGCCTGCTAGAAATGATGGGAATTGTAGCTCAACATATTATTAATAATAGGGTATTCAGCTATGCAATGGGAATTTTTGTTCTCTTTCATTTCTCTTTTTTTGTACAAGTGATGCAAAAGAAAAGTTATTATTACCACCCATGGTGGTAGAAATTAAATTGCAACTTTCCTACAATTCAATTAAGCTAAAACTTATTTTTTTTATTTTTTTCAATACAATCATTTGTATCTATTTATTTATTTAACTCATATCTATCCCACCACAGTCCAAAAGATTCTCGGTAGCTTACCCAGAATACAAATGTCATCTCATAGAAATACTAGGCAGCTGAAATTTTGTAAAAACAATAAAACCAAACATTAAAATAACATCTACAAACAGTCATTGTCTAGGAGGGAGGATCATTAATTGTGAAATGTGAGTAAACTGAGTTATTAAATTATTTTTAACTTAAGAGAGTTAAGTTAAGAGAGGAGAGGAGAGGAGAGGAGAGGACTATCCAGTTATAAACTTGTCTGAATCAGTGTAGATATTAGTCAGTTAATTTTTAAACTTGCAGGTATGACAAATGTACCGGGAAAAGATCTAGGGAGAGAAGTTAAATATATATATATATCATGTTCCAGGTAACTGTTGGTAAGGAATTTGGAAAAAGGAATGCAGTTGAAGCTGGACAAGAAAACTGAGAAAAAGAATATGTTGTTGGATTTATTAAACTAAGAGCTGTACCCTGAAATTTGGAAATGATAGCAGTTTGGTCTAGAATGCTTTGTGAAGCAGGACAACTAAAGAAGTAGCTGCTTACAATTCAGAACCTCACAGAATTGAAGGGCAGAGCAACCAGGAGAGGCAGAAGAACTGGCAGCCTTAAAGACAATGCATAATTGTCCATGTAGCTGATTAGTACTCAGGCCCACTACAGAACTGAACAGGATTTGATTACTGTCAATATTAGCATGTTAACATATTGTATGGAAAAGCATATGAAATTCTGAAAATATTTCATTTCCATAAACTTCTATAAATTTAGAGCTTGTTTTGGTAACAAGCTCTGATTCCAGTTGGTTATGCAGCCAGATGGCAGCTTGCATTCATCACACAAAAGAATCAATGATTTCCAATCCCAAAACAGATGACATAATACTTCTGGCATTGGAAAATGAAAACTATGATGGTTGTTTGCTTCATTTCAAGAGCAGTGCCCCATTGCAAACCACAAGAATGCAGGGTTGCATTTAAAAAAAACAATGAAAGTGGGAATGTCTGTAGCAATAACAGCTTAATCTGACCATCTATCAACATTTCACTACATTGCTTTGATCAGTAACCTAAAATATTAACTGTAGCCTTGACAATATTGAGCCCTAAAGGGCAGGGGGAG